>SKCR01021374.1:0-62610 GCA_019454045.1 Zanthoxylum bungeanum
AGACCTTGTCCTCTTCATCTACGATCCGTGAAGCTCGGAAGTATTGTTCCATATCAAAGAGGAAGTTCTCGAGTGCTTGAGCATCTCTAACACCTTCATAAGCTCTAGGCTCCGGAACATTGGACCTTCTCGGCTCCTTACTTGCAGTAGCTGTTGGTAGGTTCGAGAGAGCAAGGGCTGTGAGATTCACCCTCACGCTCAATTCGGCCAATTGTTCTTTGAGCGAATTGACCGCATCCACCCAACCATTAGTATGTTCCTGCTCTTGACGAGCACTGGTGCTAGCACCATTAGCCTGGGCCTCTAAGGCATTTACTCGGTTTGTCAGGGCTTCAAGTACATTAATGGTTTGTCTGAAGTTCTCGACATCGGGAGTTTTCTTCGTCAGTGCTGTGACATAGCCATCAATGTCAACCAGCTTTTTCTCGACAACATCCAACTGTTCTATTATAGGTATTCTCGTAGCCATTGATGGTTCCAATCTTGAACCCGCTCTGATACCAACTGTCACGGGCCAAACTTTTGGGATCACCAAGTTGGGTCCGTGCGGCACTTGTTAACGCAACGTCTAACAAGTCAGCCTAGAATTGAGCCTGCAAGGACAAGCTCAAGGTTAGCCATCAACAAGTTGTGAACATTATTAAGCAATGGAAGGTCAATGTACGTTGCTAGCCACACACTCAAGCTTTACAGCATAGCATTCAAGCCACAGTGGGACAAAACAATGAAACATCAAAAGGAGCATCTTTCATTAAACAAGCCAACTAAGGGCGAGGGAGTACACAGCTGAAGCCCTTAGTATGCTGGTGGCCAAGGCCCTTCTAAGGTGCCCGGGTCACCTCCCCCTAAAGAGCTTTTAAAGACATTACAAAAGTGGCACAAGGAAAAACACACCTCATGCTTGAGTTGTCACCCCCCTTAAAATAGAAAATAAAATAAAATAAGAAAATTACAATAGTGCACACTAGCACCACAACACAAGCGGCCATGGGCAAGACATTGGCCTGGACAAGCTTGGGGTGTTATCACGTTACACTGGGCGTGAAGGTAAGTTTTTGAATTGGTTTGTGGAGGTTGTGCTTGGAACGTGTGACAATGACACGGGGTAAGTCAGAGGATTCAGAGGGTGGTCGGTTTTGGTGTGGGCGGGTATGGGTTGTGTAGTTGAGTGTGCAAGTGGTCGGTTTTGTTTTGTGTGGTCGGGCACAGATGTTGTATTTGAGAGGTCATGTGCTCGGTCGGTATTTGTGTGGTCGGTGATGGGTTGTGGTCGAGAGTGGTCAGGTGGAGTGTCGCGGGTGTGTTTTTGGGGAGGGTTGATACCCGGCTGTGTGTATGAGGTCGGTTGTTTTGTGGATTATTGGTGAGGGGTGAGTGACTTGCAGTGGGTCGGTCGAGGTTAGAGTGATCATCGAGTTGTGGTAATTGTGGAATTGTTTGTGGTCGGTCAGAATGGTTTGATGGTAAGTGATGATGATGCCCTGGATTGGTTATGCCCGATAGGGCATCTGTGGTCTGCTGATGCTTGTGAAGTGGTCGTACCTGTGGGAGTAATGTGAGGTGGAGGGGGAGGTTGGCTCGGGGCATTGATGGGTGTGGAATTCTGTCGGGGTGCAGGGTTGACCGGCGTAAACACACACGTATAACGCAAGCGCACGTATCGTTCAAGTAGTATAAAAATATCGATCCCACGAGGACTTAATTCCTACTGTTGTTATTAATTATTGAATCTATTTATTTACAAATATCTATTAAATAGAGAAGAGAATGATTGTTTGATTGATTGATTGTGGTTTTGCACAATAAATAAATAAATAAAAAGACAAAAGAAAATACTAAGGAAAATAACAAAAGACACAAATATCTAGGGTTGTGATTTCTTCCAATATCATTTTAATGATGAAGTGATTATTTATAGTTGGGTAATACATTGATTTATTAACCTGGAACACGAATTATGTAAAAGCCTCTTCCGATGGTCAAATTCAAATACCCAGTATAACCCAATTGAACCATATTCCTATGTCAACCAAATTACCTGGATTCATTAAGATTAAGTTCCAATTATGGCTACCCCCGCCCGACAGGATATTCCTATCCCTGATAATAAATCTCTGTAAGGGTTATCTATCCTCAAGGAAGATCGTGGGCTATTGAGTCTAAGGTCTTTAACCTAAAATCCCTATGTCTAGTTCATTTTAGATTTACCAGATCAATTTTATAATGGCCAATTAATGAAAAAACATTAAGATTAAGACTCAATAAATAAATCTTTATATTACCCAAACTATAATTTAACCCCTTATAAACCGGTGATATTAAAAGTCATCACAACCCTAGATAAATAATTTAGTTACAACACATAACTAGGGCTAGTAAAAACTTGAAAAAAAAGACATAAAGTAAAAATGCGCGGTAAAGTAAATACTGAAAAGTAAATTACAATAAAATAAAATGCTAAGGTAAAAGGAATTACTTTTACTACTACTAATTTAGATATCTCCCATAATATAATATATAAACTTGTGATAACATTACCAACCAACCATATAGGCGGTAACCTGATTAAGTCAAATTAAGTCCAACCGGCCATTAAGGCGGTAAAAAGATTTGTCCATGAACCTGCCATATAGGCGGTAAGAAATTAATTACCAACCGACCAATCTGGCGGTATCCTTGATTAGTCAGGTTAAAACCAGATTAAAATGAATTACCAACCAACCAATATAGCGGTATAATTTTTAAGTCAATATTTTAAATAGTGTGTATATATTATATTTAAGGGAGATTAATCTAAATAGCAATAGTAAAAGAATTACCTTTCACCCTAGCTGGGGAAGTTACCTCCTCATTACTGAAAAGTAAAAACTGAAAAATTAAAGAAAGAAAAGTACTGTGCGTAAAAGTAAATTGCGGAAAGTAAAAACTGAAAAGTAAAGAAAAGAAAGTGCGAAACTGAAAATTAATTACTGAAAACTAAAAATAAACAAACTAGATACAATCTTCTTATTTATTCATTAAGAATTTCAAAGAAGAAAGTATGAATTTTACAAATGAAATGGCTTGGTATTTATAGGCAAAATTTTGCCACCATCAAATCATCCATCAAATTCTCCACCAAATCCATTATTAATTTCTCCACTAATTACTCCACCAAATCCATAATTGCTCCACTAATTGCTTATCTTGTTTGGTTGATTTGATAATTTTTATTAATTATTAATTAATTAATATTTTGCTTTGAAAATGATTGATAATGACTTTTAATAATTACACTCCACACACTTCTGGATGGTTCATCACCTTCGATCATGAAATCATCAGAATTCAAAAATATTTTCTCTTTAGAAGTTGTAGAACTTTGAGTCTTCTTTAATCTGGAACTTGAATCCACTCAATCCGATATCTGAGTAAAAAGTTATGCCCAAAATACGACAGATGCACAAAACTGGAATTTCCAAAACTGCACTTCGTCAAAACGCCCTTTCAAGTTTCCAATCTCCAAAATTAAAATATCAAGTCCAATAATTGCCTTTATTTGACCCATATTTCATCCTAAATGATTTCATTAAGACCCGATATTATTTTATCTGCAAAATAAACTAAAACACATCAAAAAGTTCATCAAACCCGAGAAACTAAATAAAATATTAGGTTAAGGGGCGGTAATATGATATATTTTCCGCTCATCACACCCCCAAACCTAAATTTGAGTCCTAGCGAGCAAAACAACAAAATAAAATTAAAATTAAACTAAGCCACTTTCGTAGGGATCACGGTTGCATTTAGCATATGCAAGAAGCCTTTAAACCCCTAGGTGTCCTAGTGGACGAGTTGTAGTCTCGTGAGGGTTTACAGCAATGATACCCACAAATATTTTACAAAAGTAAAAAGGTAGTAAAACTAATGCACACAAAAGCAAAAAGACAAGCGAAAAGAGAATAAAGATGTTAGTGACTAATCAGGTGAAACTTCTACTCCAAGTTACTAGTGTTTTGTTTCTTTCTAAATTACTAAATAAGTAAACTCTCCGATTATTTTTACCATTCTCCATATACACAACCAACAAAATATTAAACAACTCATTTTTTGCCCACAACAGTCATAAGTGTAGTTGATAAGAGAGTAATATTTTTGTCCTAAAGTTCTATCAGATTTCACATCTTTTTGCAGCAATGGAATAATTTTTCTGATTTTTTCTTTGATTTTTTTTTTCTATTTTTTTATTTATATACAATATCTTTCATCTATATAGCGAGTGTTGGGTCGGTAACTCCCAAACCAGTTGGCTTTAGGGCACCAGGTGTTAAGACACCCCTACAGACTTAATTACTCAGACTTCAGATATATATATTTTTGAAGCATCTTCGATCCATGTAACGAGCTTTGGGCCATTGACTCCCAAACCAGTTGGCTTTAGGGCACTAGGTGTTAAAACACCCTTACAGACTTAATAACTCGGATCTCAGACGTTTTTTTTTTTTTTTTTTTTTTTACTCCACTGCTTTTTGGGATGTTTCCTCCAATTAAACTAGAGCACTGAATATTACAAACTTTTCAATTTTAACTCATGTCCGTATGTTACTATATATGTTGATAATATCTGCTAACTAAACATATGAAGATTCCTTTTTAGTCAGTTTTAAGGAGAATTCACAAATTAATATAATTCAAAATGAAATAAACAAAAATTAACTTGTTTCGAAATAGGTTTGAGATACGTCTCATGAGTGGAAACTCCTTACTCGGCTATCTCTTACCAATTTCATTTTTTAGTCAAATTAAAAACACAAATATTTTTGTAATTTTTTGAAAATTTTTCAATTTTTTTGTATTTTCGAAAAATTTTGGACTAAAAATAAAAATAACACACAAACTAAAAACAAGGTACTGATCAACTAATTCCCTCCCCCAAACCTAAATGAGACATTGTCCCCAATGTCTTAAACAGTAGAAGAAGAGTTTAGAAGATAATACCTGGTTAACTGAAAATCTACAATAAATTAAAGGTTAAGATCCAGATTAACACGACGCCTCTTACCACGATTGTCTTCGAACCAATTTATCTTTGAAAGGATAAGGTCAACTTGTGGTTCATAGGCTATGAGTTGGTCTATTAGATCCGGAGCAGTTCTGGCAGTGAAGAGGAGTTCTTTCAAAGGTTTTGACACGAACCCATTTCTCCGAGCATCATCAAGAAACACACAAGAAAATCATAAAATCCATCAACATTAAAAGTCCAAGTGGTTTCTGTTGTATGTTCAGGTTCGCCCAAGATAGTACAATAAAAATTTCCTCCAATGTGCCCAAGCCACCTGGCAAAGCAATAAAAGCATCAGCACGGTTAATCATTTCTACCAATCATTTAGACATACCTGGCACAATCAGTTCCTCTCCGTTTGATGATCCAATAAGATTTGCCTCTGCCAAGGGTTTTGGGATGATTCCCAAAACATGACTGCCTCCTTCCTGTACAGCCTTTGAAACGATCCCCATAAGTCCAAGATTTCCTCCGCCATATATTAAGTGCATATTCCTTGCAGCTAAGACTCGACCCAATTCATGTGCTGCTTCTATGTATTGTGGCTTAGTTCCAACACTAGTACCGCAAAATACACAGATATTTTCAACTTGTCTTCTTGAAGTGGCTTCCATTTTTATGTATTTCTTTCTCAACTCTGGATGCCTTCAAAAGTGCAATGACGGGCTGAATTTATAGTACCTGAAAAGGGTGAGTAAAAATAGCACAAGTATCTTCCAGAGGACGATTAGTAGCGAAATAATATCGTGATAGTCAAAAAGGTCTGGATCCTGTCGGAGAAAGAAAACAACAAAACAAATTACAATTATTAAGAAAAGACAAAGAGATATAATATTTACAAGAAAAGTAACGGCTTGATTGACGTCTATGCGTCAGGAACAAGTTTCCCATCCAATTTTCTTATAAATTGGCAAACAGGGTCTTTTTGAGTCAGATTCCTGAGACTTAATTGTTGTCTTTCTTTTTGGAATTGTGTATGTAATTTGCGAATGGCAATGTGAACATATCCACTGGGATGCGTCTCAAGAGTTGAAGATATTTCATCTAAAGACTCCTTACTCAAGCCATCCCTAATGAATTTAATTTTGTCTTCGCGATTATCAGACACCATTCCTAAAGAACGACAACGAGTGTTGCAATTAAATCGTGCACATTTAAACAAACACCCATTTGCTTAGCTCTTCGTTTCTTTGCATAGGTGCTTCTTCCAAAACCAGGCAGATGTGAAATAAAAGAGTCAGAAGACTCACCTGCCAATCGGACTCGTGCTTCAATTACCCAACGAATATCATTAGGAACACCGTGAATTGTCAGTAACCTCATCCGTTCCAAGCGAGTTTTGTAAACTTTCATCAGAGATTTTTGAGGGAGAGAAGGAAATTGCTTGCGAAGATTTGCGAGAGCATCTTCCATTTTGAAATGACTAATCCTGCAAAAATTAAACACACAAAAATAAAACACACCAAATCACAATATATACACAAATTGCATGGGTTGCCTCTCTGCTAGCTCTAAGTTTAAAGTCGTCAGCCAGACTTGGCTTCTCGAACGTTAAGCTGGATCTGAAAGTGTAACACTTTCTTTTTGTCGCTCAAATGATTCTCCCCAGTAGTGCTTGACACGCTTGTTTTTAACCTTGAAAGTTTTGTTAGCGTCAGGATCATGTATCTCAATGGCTCTATTTGGTAAAACTTTGGTGATCACAAATGGACCTGACCACCGTGATTTTGGCTTCCATGGGAAGAATTTCACCCTTGATTTGTTTAACAGTACCTTCTGCCCTGGTTCCAGTTGTATGCGCACTAACTTCTCATCATGTCTCTTCTTGCCCTTTCTTGTATAATTTGGCATCCTCAAAAGGCTGATGATTAAATTCCTCCAATTCGTTGAGTTGGTGGAACTTTTTCTCTTCTGTTGCTTGTAGTGCAAGAATTGGCTCATTCAGTACAAAAGACGCTTTATCTTTAGGCTCCACAGGCAATTGACATGTTTTAAGTTTGTCAGTAGAACTTTGTCTTTCATCAGAGTTCTGAATGGTACTGTGTATCACATCGAGTCTGAAACATTCCTCCTTCTTTTCATCATCTGGGAAATTCATGGCCTTGAAAACATTGAATGTTACTTCTTGGTCCTGTACCCTCATGGTTAATTCTCCTTTTTGTACATCAAAATGGTTCGACCTGTAGCCAAGAATGGTCTCCCAAGGATGATTGGCACGTCTGCGTCTTCCTCCATATCAAGGACAATAAAATCTGCTGGGAAAATGAATTTGTCAACCTTGACCAGCACATCCTCAACTACGCTCTCGGAAATACGAGCGTTCTATCAGCAAGTTGCAGTGAGACTGAAGTTGGCATTGTTTCTCCAATCTGTAATTCCTGAAAATAGAGAAAGGCATCAAGTTAACACTCGCACCTAAATCACACAAAGCCTTACCAAAGTTATGTTCTCCTATGACGCAAGGAACAGTGAAACTGCCAGGATCTTTCAACTTTGGGGGAAGTTTCCTCTGAATGATGGCACTGCATTCTTCTGTTAATGCTACTGTCTCGTAATCTCCCAATCTCCGTTTTCGTGAAAGAATATCTTTCATGAATTTGGCATAGGTGGGCATTTGTTCCAACGCTTCTGCAAATGGATGTTGATATGCAGCTTTTTGAAGATCTCTAGGAACCGAGAAAACTGCTTGTCCAATTTGTTCTTCTGAAGACGTTGAGGAAAAGGTGGAGGTGGAGTTATCTGTTCTTTCCTTTGCTTCTTTTTCCTCCATCTGTTGCTTTGTTTTTTTGAAACTTCCTCAGCAGCTGTTTTGACTCCAACATCTTTGTTAATTTCATTACCGCTTTTTAACATGATGGCATGACATTGCTCCTTCCCCATGTTTCTTGGATTTGGCTCTGTGTTGCTAGGAAGGGTACCTGGCGGTCTGTAACTCTGAGCATTTGCCAGTTGTCCCATTTGATCTCCAGTGCTTTAATAGAAGCAGATTGACTTTGAATTAATGCTGCTTGGGATTGAAACATAGCATCATATCTTGCTGCGTGAGAGTCGTGTTTTTCTTCTATCTTTTTCAAGTGGGTCAACACTTCTGTTATTCCTGGTTCATTTGCTTGCTCCTGGCTTTTGTTCTGTTGCTGGAATTCAGGTGGATAGTTCTGCTGTTGGAATCCAGGTGATGGGTTGTTCTTTTGCCCTGAACTGTTGCTCCATGAAAAATTGGGATGATTTCTCCACCCAGGGTTATAGGTGTTGGAATATGGATTGTTCCCTTGTCTGTTGAAATTACTGACATAATTCACCGTTTCTTCAAGTTGGTTTGACTCTGGTGCTCCTCCATATGGTGAACTTGTGGATCCAGCGATGTTCACAACTTGCGTGCTAAGTGTTTCTAGACATTTGCATATCTGATCCAGCCTGGTATTCACTGCTGTGTTTGCTCCAACTTCATAAATTCCTGCAATTCTTGGATCATGATCCTTTCTGTTAGCCACAAGGAATTGTTGTTGGCCATTTCTTCGATTAGGTCCCAGGCTTGATCTTCTCCTTTTGCCATCAAGGCTCCTCCAGCAGCAGCATCGATTGTGGTTCTCATTATTCCAGAAAGTCCATTGTAGAAGGTCTGAACTTGTAGCCACTTTGGAATCTCATGGTGAGGACATTTCCGGAGTAAATCTTTGTACCTTTCCCAAGCTTCGCAGAGGGATTCTGAATCTTGTTGTACAAAAGATGTGATGTCATTCCTCAATTTTCCGGTTCTGGCTGGTGGAAAGTACTTTGCAAGAAATTTGGTGGCTAAAGTGTTCCATGTTGTGATGGAACCTGCTGGTAGTGAATGTAGCCAAGCTTTAGCTCTGTCCTTCAAGGAATATGGAAAAACTCGCAGTCTCATTGCTTCTTCTGATGCTCTGTTGTAGTTAAAAGTGCCGCAAACTTCCAGGAAGTTGCTGATGTGGGAATTAGGAACTTCAGTTGCATTCCCCCCGAACTGAACTGAATGCTGAATCATCTGAATGCATGTTTTGATGTCACACGCATTTGCTGGTAAAGGAGGAAGTACAATACAGGAAATGAGTCTGTCAACCACCGAAATTGTTCTGTCTCGAATGGGAATTGGTGGTGCAACGTTCAAAGGTTCAGGTTCCATGTTGACTAAAGCTTATTGGCCTTCTCGCCTTTCTGTAGGCACTGCATTTTTACACATAAAACCCGATGAGGAGTCTTATTTGGAGACAACTACCTTTTAAGTCACGGAGGTCACGGGAAACGGACATCGGAAGGGGAAATTCAGAATAAACAAGGTTCACTGTTTTCGTTCGTGCTACGTTCGTGTTTACGTTCGAACGTCAAATGGATTGCGGGCGTTCGTGTCGCGTTCGAGGAAGCGTTCGAACGGTGTCGGTAATTCTGGTTTTGCTGCTAGCCTCACATCCAGCCCAATTAGCCCCCCAAAGCCCATAAAACACATCCCAATTAAATAAATAAATATTAATTAAAACATTAACTAAATAAGATAATAATTAAATTAATTAAATAATTAAATAAAACATATACCAAACATAAAATAAACAATTACCAACTTAACTAAAATCATGCCTAAACTAAACAAATCACATACTAAATCAAAATATAATCATGCCTAATTAAAATCAATCAACCAATTATATTCCCAATCTAATAAGATTATTCCCAAACTTAAAATATTGTATTCCTAATCCAAGCCAATCAAATATTCAACATTCCCTATCTAGCCAAGATTTGTCCCCCCTCAATCTTTGACTTCCCTTAACCAAACCAAATCAAATCCCTCTTCAATTAGCCAAATCTCTTTCCTTGTCAAGCCCTAACCATTCTCTTGTGTGGCGTTGCTTTGGTTTATTATTTCTTGTCATTTAAATTCCGTATATTGCTTATTCCGTATGATGTGATCGAGTGCATGGGCTTAGTAAGTGCAATGAAAGGTTCCCTAATTGGAGGGGTTAAAATCCTTCACACGACGCTTGCCGCACCGATTGATGTGTGTTCGATTGAATGCGAGATACGTTCAATCGAGCATACCTAGTTTGATATGATTGTCTTTATTTTCGTATGCATGATTCAACCGAGCGCATGGGTTTAGTAAGTGCAATGTGAGATCCCCTATGGGGAGGGGTTAAAGCCATTTACCACGATGCTTTGCCGCGCCGGTTGATGTGTGTTCGGTTGGATGCAAGACACGTTCAATCGGACATACTTAGAATAGTATGATTGTCTTTATGTTTGTATGCATGATGTGATGTGACGCGCATGGGCTTAGTATGTTGGTCTAAAGGTCCTCTCTTTGAGAGATCAAGAGCCCTCAAAAGGCCACCTTTACTGCAGTACTTCGCCGCGCCCCTTTATTTTGTTGTTTATGTATTGCGTCCCATTTCATGCATCAGGTCTGTTCCCGTTCAAATGCGTTTACGAAACAACTCGAACGCGCATACATTTTTGCCTTATCATGCATCAGGTCTCATTTATGTTCGAACGTGTTCACTAACGCCATACGAACGCGAGCATTCTGTTTCATTTCCGTTCGAACGCGTTATCAAACGCCATACGAACACGAGCATTCTGTTCATTTCCGTTCGAACGCGTTATCAAACGCCATACGAACGCGAGCATTCTGTTTCATTTCCGTTCGAACGCGTTATCAAACGCCATACGAACGCGAACCTTCTGTTTCATTTCCGTTCGAACGCGTTTGCGGACGCTACATGAACGCGCACACACTGAACTGAGTCTGTCTTATCATATTCATGCATAATTGCCTCTTGGTTGATCTTTCTTGTGTTATATAGCCAACTGTATGTATTTGTGTTCAAGCATGATTAGGCTGTTAGCATGTTATTTGGTTAATAGGTTCATGAGATAGTACTCAAGCATGATTATGTTGTTCTTAGTTTTCCATATCATTGGATTGAAATATGTTCATGAGATTGCCATGTGACGTTGCATGTTGTGATGAACTTGTTGATGTATGCATATGAATTTAGAAGCATGATATCTTTGGAAATAAATGTTATTTAAGCCTGGTTAAATTATCACATAAATCCTTTTATTACAAGTGACATAAGTAAGGGACCATTCCGAACCCAACAGTTTGAGGTCTTCCCTTGCGAGGGGTGAGTGCGGCCTTAAATCTCATTTTCCCGTTCACACGGGTGGCGACTCCATTACTCTCCGGTTTAGTTCCCCGTGGCTACTCCGTACTCCCACCTAGGCCGCGAGCCTAGGACAGAAAAGCGTCGCCCAGGTTTCCTGTGTTCCCACAGTCTGGCGACTCCACTGGGGATAGAGAATCGGCCCCGAAATATTGTCTTGTGATGTTTGGATTTATGTTTTAATTGACCGTGTCTATAGTGGATAAAGTGAGGGTTTTTAATCAAAGGCATTTTAAGGTTAGGTAATGGTTTGGTGTCTTCCTTCATTCACTACCTTTCTAGAAGGAAAAACTGTGAAGGCACCTAGATAGCCATCTACTAGTAGCCTATTGTGATGGACTAATTGGATGACTCGTTGTTTATTCCTGACAATAAACGATAAGAGCCTAAGAGGCTTGGGTATTTAAGTGAGCCTCGCTCCACCTTCCCTCTGGGGGATCTACAACGGGAAATCCATTTGACAGTCCGTCACACACCATAGCTCATTGGCACGTACCTTAGTGTATAAAAAGGGTGCGCTCACTTGGTTGCTCGAACCCTTGAGTGGGGAGACCTAGTTGTGGGCCATCCTTCGCCGGTGAGAGCCTTTGTCTATACTCTTACTAACCCACCTATAGACCGGGTGGGCTAAAGTAACAATTATTTCCTTGAATATGTGCTTGTGGACCATCCTCATTTGGATGCAGTTGGACTATTGTCAGAAATGCGGGCTTGCTGGGCCATTTAAACTGGGGCAAGTTCGCACCTTATGACTATTAGGCTAAAAGCTTCTGAAATGTTGATGGGCCACTTTGTAAAAATTATTATGTGATGTTTGCATCATCTTTCTTTTATGCTTGTGTTTGGGAACATCGTTGTTTGGATCCATTTGGACCATTTATCATGAGATATGGGCTTGTTGGGCCATTTAAACTGGGACAAGGACACATCTTATGACGATTGGGCCAAAAGGCTTCTAAATAACAATGGGCCATTTTATGATTGTGTTCGGAATATTATCATTTGGATTTAGTTGGGCTCTTTGCCATAAGATATGAACTCGTTGGGCCATTTAAACTGGGACGGGTTCACTCTTATGACAGTTGTCCCAAAAGCTTCTAAAATGATAATAGGCCGATTTGTTTGAGAATTTTATTTGATTTAATATATGTTATATACTTCTTATGCACATCATGCATACATGTACCTTGTTGACCTCCTCTGTGTCTTAAAAAAGACACCATAGATTCCCGTTGGGTTAGAAAAAAGGGAAGACTCACCAAGATACTGAGAACATACATGAGTGAATCAGATACTGAGGTATCCCGGATAGATCAGTTGGAAATGGCTTCTCCAAGATTACTGAACAGTTGCAAGCCTTGACTGCTGCCATGACAAATATGGCTGTGCCCCGTGCTGGGGGAAATTCTGAGAATGTAAGGCGCGAGGAGCCTCCGAATGGGTTGGGGGATGATATCCCCGCTTTTGATGATGATATGGCAGAGTATGCAACAGACAGAGTGATTGGGTCTCAGGCCGAGATACAGAAACTCAGGGATCGGGTTGAATCTGTTACCCGCAAGATGAGGGGTAAGAATGAAGATTTGCTAGATTATGAGACAATGAAGTTTGAGGAGCAGTTGCCAGCGCAGTTTAAGATGCCGGATTTGGCTAAGTTCAATGGGAATGGAGATCCGAGGGTGTATCTTCGTCAGTATGTGTCTGTTATGAGTTCAGTTGGCCTGTCTCAGCGCCAAGTACAAAAGATGTTCGGGATGTCACTCGAGGGGGCACCCGTAGTATGGTACCATAACCTGGACAAGCAGGTTAAGGAAGATTGGAGGGAGCTAGCTGACGCTTTCTTAAAATAATATGTCACGGACCTGGAGATTGACTTGTCACTCCATGACTTAGAAAATATCAAGCAGAAGCCGGAGGAAAATTTCAAGGAATATGTGGACCGCTGGAGGAGCCAGCTTCTGAAGATGCAGACCCGGCCCTCAGAAAAGGACCAGATCAAAATGATCATCAAGGGCACCAAGCCCTCTATTTATGGCAAACTGAGGAGAATGACTTCGATGATTACTGATTTTCGACAGCTGAGGGAGACAGTTATGGATATTGAGGAGGAGGAAGCCGAGAACAGAAAGTTTTATGGACAGAACAGAAGGAATGTTGGGGGACATTCAGGGACTATGCCTGCTACTGCTGAAGTCACTGCCATTAAGAACAGACGATTTTCTAACCTTGGTAAGCCTCTTTCAAAGGTATTCGAAAAGCTGAAGGCACATGGACTCTTAAAACCTTTGGAACCTAGGCCCATTCCAAATCATGTGCCACCTCACATGAACTTAAACTTATACTGTCACTTCCACCAAGAAAAAGGCCATGACACCGACAACTGCGCCCGCCTCAGACATGAAATCCAAAACCTCATCGATGCCCATACAATACCCGACCCAGAGAAAGAACAACCCAACGCACACAGAAATCCCCTGCCCAACTACATGATCAACTCTGGCCTACCCGAAACCCTTGTCCTCCAAACTCTCAACCACTCAGCTTCATAGGAATAAGGGATAACAATGGTGAAGAACCATGGGCTGAAGAAGAAGGCACTGCTGTTTCTCCTAGTTTATCTTGCACTTTTAATAAAGACATTGATTTTGTTCGAACGTTTCCTCAACAATAATAAAGGCGATCATTTCATTTATCTGCCTAAGACTATTACTTTCAAACTTGCAACATGAGTGTGTTCAATCTTGGTAATGTGATACTCAGAACGTAGGGAATCCTCAAAAGAAGCAAGCAGAAAAGATAAGTTAGCCATTCAGGAATTGGGAAATGGAGACAGTGAGACTGTTAGACTTGGGAAGAAACGGGTTCCTGGAACAAATCAGTGAAGACAGGTGGAAATGGTACTTTCCCCAAGAGAAGAATAGTCACAAGAGAATTGGCAGAAGACCTAACCTAACGGGATAAGAAACTTATGCATGCATGCATACACGTAACATACTTTGCATTTTTTTGTGTTTGTTTTGTTTGGTATTCACAGGTTTTGAAGCAGAAATAGAGAAAGTGGCAAAGACAAGCCAATCAGAAACAGCGACAGCACTGTATCAGTCTGGGGGCGAGGACCATATAAGTATAAGTCTGGGGGCAAGACCCACTTCAGCATCAATTTCTGTCGGGTATGGCATTCTGGGGGGCGAGGCCCATATTAGCAGTATCAGTCTTGGGGCGAGGCCCATACCGGTATCAGTCTAGGGGCGAGGCCCATATCAGTATCAGTCTTGGGGCGAGGCCCATATCAACATCAGTCTGGGGCGAGGCCCATATCAGTATCAGTCTTGGGGCGAGGCCCATATCAGTTCAGGGGAAGAAAGCCTCATGTCAGCACAGTTCGGGAATAAAGCCCACACTCATTACAGTTCAGGAAGAAAGCCTACATTCAGTTCAGTTCAGGAAGAAAGCCCACATTCAGTTCAGTTCAGAAAAAAAAACATGCATTCAATACAGTTCAAGAACAAAGCCACAGTTAGCTCAGATCAGAGAATAAAGCTCAAGGGGAAGAAAGCCTCATATCAGTATAAGTTTGAGAACAAAGCTCAAGGGAAAGAAAGCCTCATGTCAGTACAGTTCGGGAATAAAGCCCAGGGGAATAAAGCCTCATATCAACACAGTTCGGGAACAAAGCTCAAGAGGAAGAAAGCCTCATATCAGTATAAGTTTGAGAAAAAAGCTCAAGGGGAAGAAAGCCTCACATCAGTATAGTTTGAGAACAAAGCTCAAGGGGAAGAAAGCCTCACATCAGTATAGTTTGAGAACAAAGCTCAAGGGGAAGAAAGCCTCATATCAGTATAGTTTGAGAACAAAGTTCAAGGGGAAGAAAGCCTCATATCAGTATAGTTTGAGAACAAAGCTCAAGGGGAAGAAAGCCTCATGTCCGTACAGTTCGGGAATAAAGCTCGGGAGGAATAAAGCCTCATCTCAACAGTTCAGGAATAAAGCTCGGGAGGAATAAAGCCTCATCTCAACAGTTCGGGAATAAAGCTCGGGAGGAATAAAGCCTCACCGCAACAGTTCGGGAACAAAGTACAGGGGAATATAGCCTCATCTCAATACAGTTCGGGAATAAAGCCCACAGTCCAAACAATCATGGAATAAAGCACTATCTCTACACAGTAAGCAGTTCGGGAATAAAGCTCGGAGGAATAAAGCCTCATCTCAACAGTTCGGAAATAAAGCTCGGGAGGAATAAAGCCTCATCTCAATACAATTCAGGAAGGAACAGGCCGAGAATGACACTCTAAAATGGAGCACGGTTCGGGAATGAACCAGGGGTCGCGCAGCACCTCACCACCAAATCAACGCAACTCAACACATGGTAAGTCAAGTGGCAGCTGGCGAGCCAGGTAAGTAGAAATGCATTGCATAACTTTGATAGGATTGTCACTGTTGCACATTACATAAGTCCCATCAAAGTGGGGGCGACTGTAGGCACTGCATTTTTACACATAAAACCCGATGAGGAGTCTTATTTAGAGACAACTACCTTTTAAGTCACGGAGGTCACGGGAAACGGACATCGGAAGGGGAAATTCAGAATAAACAAGGTTCACTGTTTTCGTTCGTGCTACGTTCGTGTTTACGTTCGAACGTCAAACGGATTGCGGGCGTTCGTGTCGCGGTTCGAGGAAGCGTTCGAACGGTGTCGGTAATTCTGGTTTTGCTGCTAGCCTCACATCCAGCCCAATTAGCCCCCCAAAGCCCATAAAACACATCCCAATTTAAATAATAAATATTAATTAAAACATTAACTAAATAAGATAATAATTAAATTAATTAAATAATTAAATAAAACATATACCAAACATAAAATAAACAATTACCAACTTAAACTAAAATCATGCCTAAACTAAACAAATCACATACTAAATCAAAATATAATCATGCCTAATTAAAATCAATCAACCAATTATATTCCCAATCTAATAAGATTATTCCCAAACTTAAAATATTGTATTCCTAATCCAAGCCAATCAAATATTCAACCTTCCCTATCTAGCCAAGATTTGTCCCCCCTCAATCTTTGACTTCCCTTAACCAAACCAAATCAAATCCCTCTTCAATTAGCCAAATCTCTTTCCTTGTCAAGCCCTAACCCTTCTCTATATAAACAACCCCTAACCAAGGCCATTGCTCTCCGACACACAACCTAAATCACGCCCAAGGCATAGAATTCACACCCAAACTCTCTCGAAATCTCTCTAGACTCTCTCTACACACCCAAGACTAAACAAAAAAGAGAAAACACTTCACACATACACAAAAGAAAACAAAGAAACCACCACAAGCCACCACCCTCCATAGTTGAATCCAAAGCACCAACAGCCACCATAGCCGAATCCATAACACACCAAACTCACCCTTAGCCGAATCCTAAGACACGCCTAAACAACCTCCTAGATTACCTTAAAACAACTGCCCAAATCCTTAAAAAACAGTAACATAAAAACTACATAGATAAACTTAAAAATAATCACATATAATTGCACTAAGAAACCACACAAACTTGGAATAGTTCATTGAAAACGTTAAAACAGGTGGCCCGTGCAGTGAGCAGCAAGACACGAAGGCCGAATAGGAGCAGAACGGAGTTCGAACCGCAAGCAAAGCAGCAAGACAACGAACGAGAACAGTGAACCAGTGAACCGGGAGAGTTGCGGAGCATCCACCCTTCCGACGATCGTGTACCGTACATCCGAGAGGTGATTTAAAAGGTTAGACCTGAGGGTACCTTTCCATTAGTTTATATTCGTTTTTTTTATTGAATTCTATTCGCATGAGAGTCGTTATGAATGCATGTTGTGGCTTGAATGAAATGGAAGAGTGTCGTCTCTTGTGGTATATAGGATGGAAACCCAGACGTAAATTCCGTAGCCGAATCCGAATGGACGGTAGTGCGGTCTGTACATGGGACACAACTACACGTACCACTTGAGTAAACAACACCTTCTCTTGTGTGGCGTTGCTTTGGTTTATTTATTTCTTGTCATTTAAATTCCGTATATTGCTTATTCCCGTATGATGTGATCGAGTGCATGGGCTTAGTAAGTGCGATGAAAGGTTCCCTAATTGGAGGGGTTAAAATCCTTCACCACGACGCTTTGCCGCACCGATTGATGTGTGTTCGGTTGAATGCGAGATACGTTCAATCGAGCATACCTAGTTTGATATGATTGTCTTTATTTTCGTATGCATGATTCAACCGAGCGCATGGGTTTAGTAAGTGCGATGTGAGATCCCCTATGGGGAGGGGTTAAAGCCATTTACCACGATGCTTTGCCGCGCCGGTTGATGTGTGTTCGGTTGGATGCAAGACACGTTCAATCGGACATACTTAGAATAGTATGATTGTCTTTATGTTTGTATGCATGATGTGATGTGACGCGCATGGGCTTAGTATGTTGGTCTAAAGGTCCTCTCTTTGAGAGATCAAGAGCCCTCAAAAGGCCACCTTTATGGCAGTACTTCGCCGCGCCCCCCCTTTTTTTTGTTGTTTATGTATTGCGTCCCATTTCATGCATCAGGTCTGTTCCCGTTCGAACGCGTTTACGAAACAACTCGAACGCGCATACATTTTTTCCTTATCATGCATCAGGTCTCATTTACGTTCGAACGCGTTCACTAACACCATACGAACGCGAGCATTCTGTTTCATTTCCGTTCGAACGCGTTATCAAACGCCATACGAACACGAGCATTCTGTTTCATTTCCATTCGAACGTGTTATCAAACGCCATACGAACGCGAGCATTCTGTTTCATTTCCGTTCGAACGCGTTATCAAACGCCATACGAACGCGAACCTTCTGTTTCATTTCCGTTCGAACGCGTTTGCGGACGCTACACGAATGCGCACACACTGAACTGAGTCTGTCTTATCATATTCATGCATAATTGCCTCTTGGTTGATCTTTCTTGTGTTATATAGCCAACTGTATTATTTGTGTTCAAGCATGATTAGGCTGTTAGCATGTTATTTGGTTAATAGGTTCATGAGATAGTACTCAAGCATGATTATGTTGTTCTTAGTTTTCCATATCATATGATTGAAATATGTTCATGAGATTGCCATGTGACGTTGCATGTTGTGATGAACTTGTTGATGTATGCATATGAATTTAGAAGCATGATATCTTTGGAAATAAATGTTATTTAAGCCTGGTTAAATTATCAAATAAATCCTTTTATTACAAGTGATATAAGTAATGGACCATTCCGAACCCAACGGTTTGAGGTCTTCCCTTGCGAGGGGTGAGTGCGGCCTTAAATCTCATTTTCCCGGTTCACACCGGGTGGCGACTCCATTACTCTCCGGTTTAGTCCCCCGTGGCTACTCCGTACTCCCACCTAGGCCGCGAGCCTAGGACAGAAAAGCGTCGCCCAGGTTTCCTGTGTTCCCACAGTCTGGCGACTCCACTGGGGATAGAGAATCGGCCCCGAAATATTGTCTTGTGATGTTTGGATTTATGTTTTAATTGACCGTGTCTATAGTGGATAAAGTGAGGGTTTAATCAAAGGCATTTTAAGGTTAGGTAATGGTTTGGTGTCTTCCTTCATTCACTACCTTTCTAGAAGGAAAAGCTGTGAAGGCACCTAGATAGCCATCTACTAGTAGCCTATTGTGATGGACTAATTTGGATGACTCGTTGTTTATTCCTGACAATAAGCGATAAGAGCCTAAGAGGCTTGGGTATTTAAGTGAGCCTCGTTCCACCTTCCCTCTGGGGGATCTACAACGGGAAATCCATTTGACAGTCCGTCACACACCATAGCTCATTGGCACGTACCTTAGTGTATAAAAAAGGGTGCGCTCACTTGGTTGCTCGAACCCTTGAGTGGGGAGACCTAGTTGTGGGCCATCCTTCGCCGTGTGAGAGCCTTTGTCTATACTCTTACTAACCCACCTATAGACCGGGTGGGCTAAAGTAACAATTATTTCCTTGAATATGTGCTTGTGGACCATCCTCATTTGGATGCAGTTGGACTATTGTCAGAAATGCGGGCTTGCTGGGCCATTAAACTGGGGCAAGTTCGCACCTTATGACTATTAGGCTAAAAGCTTCTGAAATGTTGATGGGCCACTTTGTAAAAAATTATTATGTGATGTTTGCATCATCTTTCTTTTATGCTTGTGTTTGGGAACATCGTTGTTTGGATCCATTTGGACCATTTATCATGGGATATGGGCTTATTGGGCCATTTAAACTAGGACAAGGACACATCTTATGACGATTGGGCCAAAAGGCTTTTAAATAACAATGGGCCATTTTATGATTGTGTTCGGAATATTATCATTTGGATTTAGTTGGGCTCTTTGCCATAAGATATGAACTCGTTGGGCCATTTAAACTGGGACGGGTTCACTCTTATGACAGTTGTCCCAAAAGCTTCTAAAATGATAATAGGCCGATTTGTTTGAGAATTTTATTTGATTTAATATATGTTATATACTTCTTATGCACATCATGCATACATGTACCTTGTTGACCTCCTCTGTGTCTTAAAAAGACACCATAGATTCCCGTTGGGTTAGAAAAAAGGGAAGACTCACCAAGATACTGAGAACAGACATGAGTGAATCAGATACTGAGGTATCCCGGATAGATCAGTTGGAAATGGCTTCGCCAAGATTACTGAACAGTTGCAAGCCTTGACTGCTGCCATGACAAATATGACTGTGCCCCGTGCTGGGGGAAATTCTGAGAATGTAAGGCGCGAGGAGCCTCCGAATGGGTTGGGGGATGATATCCCCGCTTTTGATGATGATATGGCAGAGTATGCAACAGACAGAGTGATTGGGTCTCAGGCCGAGATACAGAAACTCAGGGATCAGGTTGAATCCGTTACCCGCAAGATGAGGGGTAAGAATGAAGATTTGCTAGATTATGAGACAATGAAGTTTGAGGAGCAGTTGCCAGCGCAGTTTAAGATGCCGGATTTGGCTAAGTTCAATGGGAATGGAGATCCGAGGGTGCATCTTCGTCAGTATGTGTCTGTTATGAGTTCAGTTGGCCTGTCTCAGCGCCAAGTACAAAAGATGTTCGGGATGTCACTCGAGGGGGCACCCGTAGTATGGTACCATAACCTGGACAAGCAGGTTAAGGAAGATTGGAGGGAGCTAGCTGACGCTTTCTTAAAATAATATGTCACGGACCTGGAGATTGACTTGTCACTCCGTGACTTAGAAAATATCAAGCAGAAGCCGGAGGAAAATTTCAAGGAATATGTGGACCGCTGGAGGAGCCAGCTTCTGAAGATGCAGACCCGGCCCTCAGAAAAGGACCAGATCAAATGATCATCAAGGGCACCAAGCCCTCTATTTATGGCAAACTGAGGAGAATGACTTCGATGATTACTGATTTTCGACAGCTGAGGGAGACAGTTATGGATATTGAGGAGGAGGAAGCCGAGAACAGAAAGTTTTATGGACAGAACAAAAGGAATGTTGGGGGACATTCAGGGACTATGCCTGCTACTGCTGAAGTCACTGCCATTAAGAACAGACGATTTTCTAACCTTGGTAAGCCTCTTTCAAAGGTATTCGAAAAGCTGAAGGCACATGGACTCTTAAAACCTTTGGAACCTAGGCCCATTCCAAATCATGTGCCACCTCACATGAACTTAAACTTATACTGTCACTTCCACCAAGAAAAAGGCCATGACACCGACAACTGTGCCCGCCTCAGACATGAAATCCAAAACTCATCGATGCCCATACAATACCCGACCCAGAGAAAGAACAACCCAACGCACACAGAAATCCCCTGCCCAACTACATGATCAACTCTGGCCTACCCGAAACCCTTGTCCTCCAAACTCTCAACCACTCAGCTTCATAGGAATAAGGGATAACAATGGTGAAGAACCATGGGCTGAAGAAGAAGGCATTGTTGTTTCTCCTAGTTTATCTTGCACTTTTAATAAAGACATTGATTTTGTTCGAACGTTTCCTCAACAATAATAAAGGCGATCATTTCATTTATCTGCCTAAGACTATTACTTTCAAACTTGCAACATGAGTGTGTTCAATCTTGGTAATGTGATACTCAGAACGTAGGGAATCCTCAAAAGAAGCAAGCAGAAAAGATAAGTTAGCCATTCAGGAATTGGGAAATGGAGACAGTGGGACTGTTAGACTTGGGAAGAAACGGGTTCCTGGAACAAATCAGTGAAGACAGGTGGAAATGGTACTTTCCCCAAGAGAAGAATAGTCACCAAGAGAATTGGCAGAAGACCTAACCTAACGGGATAAGAAACTTATGCATGCATGCATACACGTAACATACTTTGCATTCTTTTGTGTTTGTTTTGTTTGGTATTCACAGGTTTTGAAGCAGAAATAGAGAAAGTGGCAAAGACAAGCCAATCAGAAACAGCGACAGCACTGTATCAGTCTGGGGCGAGGCCCATATAAGTATAAGTTTGGGGGCAAGACCCACTTCAGCATCAGTTTCTGTCGGGTATTGCATTCTGGGGGGCGAGGCCCATATTAGCAGTATCAGTCTTGGGGCGAGGCCCATACCGGTATCAGTCTAGGGGCGAGGCCCATATCAGTATCAGTCTTGGGGCGAGGCCCATATCAACATCAGTCTGGGGCGAGGCCCATATCAGTATCAGTCTTGGGGCGAGGCCCATATCAGTTCAGGGGAAGAAAGCCTCATGTCAGCACAGTTCTGGAATAAAGACCACACTCAATACAGTTCAGGAAGAAAGCCTACATTCAGTTCAGTTCAGGAAGAAAGCCCACATTCAGTTCAGTTCAGAAAAAAAAAACATGCATTCAATACAGTTCAAGAACAAAGCCACAGTCAGCTCAGATCAGAGAATAAAGCTCAAGGGGAAGAAAGCCTCATATCAGTATAAGTTTGAGAACAAAGCTCAAGGGGAAGAAAGCCTCATGTCAGTACAGTTCGGGAATAAAGCCCAGGGGAATAAAGCCTCATATCAACACAGTTCGGGAACAAAGCTCAAGAGGAAGAAAGCCTCATATCAGTATAAGTTTGAGAACAAAGCTCAAGGGGAAGAAAGCCTCACGTCAGTATAGTTTGAGAACAAAGCTCAAGGGGAAGAAAGCCTCACATCAGTATAGTTTGAGAACAAAGCTCAAGGGGAAGAAAGCCTCATATCAGTATAGTTTGAGAACAAAGCTCAAGGGGAAGAAAGCCTCATATCAGTATAGTTTGGGAACAAAGCTCAAGGGGAAGAAAGCCTAATGTCCGTACAGTTCGGGAATAAAGCTCGGGAGGAATAAAGCCTCATCTCAACAGTTCGGGAATAAAGCTCGGGAGGAATAAAGCCTCATCTCAACAGTTCGAGAATAAAGCTCGGGAAGAATAAAGCCTCACCGCAACAGTTCGGGAACAAAGTACAGGGGAATATAGCCTCATCTCAATACAGTTCGGGAATAAATCCCACAGTCCAAACAATCATGGAATAAAGCACTATCTCTACACTGTAAGCAGTTCGGGAATAAAGCTCGGAGGAATAAAGCCTCATCTCAACAGTTCGGGAATAAAGCTCGGGAGGAATAAAGCCTCATCTCAATACAATTCAGGAAGGAACAGGCCGAGAATGACACTCTAAAAATGGAGCACGGTTCGGGAATGAACCAGGGGTCGCAGCACCTCACCACCAAATCAACGCAACTCAACACATGGTAAGTCAAGTGGCAGCTGGCGAGCCAGGTAAGTAGAAATGCATTGCATAACTTTGATAGGATTGTCACTGTTGCACATTACATAAGTCCCATCAAAGTGGGGGCGACTGTAGGTACTGCATTTTTACACATAAAACCCGATGATGAGTCTTATTTAGAGACAACTACCTTTTAAGTCACGGAGGTCACGAGAAACGGACATCGGAAGGGGAAATTCAGAATAAACAAGTTTCACTGTTTTCGTTCGTGCTACGTTCGTGTTTACGTTCGAACGTCAAACGGATTGTGGGCGTTCGTGTCGCATTCGAGGAAGCGTTCGAACGGTGTCGGTAATTCTGGTTTTGCTGCTAGCCTCACATCCAGCCCAATTAGCCCCCCCAAAGCCCATAAAACACATCCCAATTTAAATAATAAATATTAATTAAAACATTAACTAAATAAGATAATAATTAAATTAATTAAATAATTAAATAAAACATATACCAAACATAAAATAAACAATTACCAACTTAAACTAAAATCATGCCTAAACTAAACAAATCACATACTAAATCAAAATATAATCATGCCTAATTAAAATCAATCAACCAATTATATTCCCAATCTAATAAGATTATTCCCAAACTTAAAATATTGTATTCCTAATCCAAGCCAATCAAATATTCAACCTTCCCTATCTAGCCAAGATTTGTCCCCCCTCAATCTTTGACTTCCCTTAACCAAACCAAATCAAATCCCTCTTCAATTAGCCAAATCTCTTTCCTTGTCAAGCTGATGAGCGGAAAATATATCAATATTTACCGCCCCTTTTACTTAATATTTTGTTTAGTTTCTCGGGTTTGATGAACTTTTTGATATGTTTTATTTTATTTTGCAGATAAAATAATATCGGGACTCAATGAAATTATTAAGGACGAAATGTGGATCAAATAAGGGCAATTATTGGACTTGATATATTAATTTTGGAGATTGGAAACTTCAAATGGCGTTTTTGACGAAGTGCAGTTTTGGAAATTCCAGTTTTGCGCATCTGTCCTATTTTGGGCATAACTATTTACTCAGATATCGGATTGAGCTGATTCAAGTTCCAGATTAAAGAAGACTCAAAGATCTACAACTTTGAAAGAGAACATATTTTCAAATTCTGATGATTTCATGACCGAAATTGATGAACCATACAGAAGTGTGTGGAGTGTAATTATTAAAAGTCATTATCAATCATTTTCAAAGCAAAATATTAATTAATAAAAATTATCAAATCACCACCAAACAAGATAAGAAATTATTGGAGCAATTATGGATTTGGTGGAGTAATTAGTGGAGAAATTAATAATGGATTTGGTGGAGAAATTGATTGATGATTTGATGGTGGCAAAATTTTGCCTATAAATACCAAGCCATTTCATTTGTAAAATTCATACTTTCTTCTTTGAAATTCTTAATGAATAAATAAGAAGATTGTATCTAGTTTGTTTATTTTTAGTTTTCAGTAATTAATTTTCAGTTTCGCACTTTCTTTTCTTTACTTTTCAGTTTTTACTTTCCGCAATTTACTTTTACGCACAGTACTTTTCTTTCTTTAATTTTTCAGTTTTACTTTTCAGTAATGAGGAGGTAACTTCCCCAGCTAGGGTGAAAGGTAATTCTTTTACTATTGCTATTTAGATTAATCTCCCTTAAATATAATATATTCACTATTTAAAATATTGACTTAAAAAGGATACCGCTATATTGGTCGGTTGGTAATTCATTTTAATCTGGTTTTAACCTGACTAATCAAGGATACCGCCAGATTGTCGGTTGGTAATTAAACTTTCTTACCGCCTATATGGCAGGTTCATGGACAAATCTTTTTACCGCCTTAATGGCCGGTTGGACTTAATTTGACTTAATCAGGTTACCGCCTATATGGCTGGTTGGTAATGTTATCACAAGTTTATATATTATATTATGGGAGATATCTAAATTAGTAGTAGTAAAAGTAATTCCTTTTACCTTAGCATTTTATTTTATTGTAATTTACTTTTCAGTATTTACTTTACCGTATTTTTACTTTATGTCTTTTATTTTCAAGTTTTTACTAGCCTAGTTATGTGTTGTAACTAAATTATTTATCTAGGGTTGTGATGACTTTTAATATCACCGGTTTATAAGGGGTTAAATTATAGTTTGGGTAATATAAAGATTTATTTATTGAGTCTTAATCTTAATGCTTTTTCATTAATAAAATTGATCTGGTAAATCTAAAATGAACTAGACATAGGGATTTTAGGTTAAAGACCTTAGACTCAATAGCCCACGATCTTCCTTGAGGATAGATAACCCTTTAATAGATTTCCTTACAGGATAGGAATATACCTGTCGGGCGGGGGTAGCCATAATTGGAACTTAATCTTAATGAATCCAGGTAATTGGTTGACATTGGAATATGGTTCAATTGGGTTATACTGGGTATTTGAATTTGACCATCGGAAGAGGCTTTTACATAATTTCGTGTTCCAGGTTAATAAATCAATGTATTACCCAACTATAAAATAATCACTTCATCATTAAAATGATATTGGAAGAAATCACAACCCTAGATCTTTGTGTCTTTTGTTATTTTCCTTAGTATTTTCTTTTGTCTTTTTATTTATTTATTTATTGTGCAAAACCACATTCAATCAATCAAACAATCATTCTCTTCTCTATTTAATTAGATATTTGTAAATAAATAGATTCAATAATTAATAACAACAGTAGGAATTAAGTCCTCGTGGGATCGATATTTTTATACTACTTGAACGATACGTGCGCTTGTGTTATACGTGTGTGTTTACGCCGGTCAAGTTTTTGGCGCCGTTGCCGGGGACTTATATTTCTTGGGTTGTTAATTTTGAAGCTATCTAATTTACTTGTATCTAATTTTCTTTATCTGTAATTTTTACTTCTTTTATTTTTCAGGTGATTGAAAAATGGAACTTTTTTGGGAGATTGAGAGATCATGAGCTTTACTAGAAAATACACCCCAAATTTGGGAGCAACAGTCCGGTTTTCTGAGGCCTGTTGTCCAGCCCAACAATTATCACTGGATGCCAGAACCAAGCAATACCACATTTGCTAAACAAAACGCAATGGGGAGATGTGACATTTGTAATGGTAACCACCCTATAGATTATTGCAAATACAAATACCATCCAGGGTGGCAGAGCTATCAAGATCCTTATTGTTATGACGAGCCATCACATTTCACAGAACCACATTTTCCATCTTATCCACCATCTACCTATGATCTTCATCAACAACCAGAACCATCAGAGGAAGATCAATTGCTAAACATGCTCGAAGATATGTTCAAGAAACAAAAAGAAAAGTTAGATACAATGCTTGAAACAAGCCAGAAACAATTTGAAAGTATTCAGAGACAATCAGAATTCATTCAGAGGATGACAAATCAAATGAGACAATTCACAGAAAACCAGAACTACATACCTCAAGAACCAGTTTCAGATGACATAGATGAAGCCTTCGAGTACCAATCATTTCACAACGACACTTCAATAGAGGAGGAGGCTGAGCAGTATCAACAACCAGAGGTATCAGTTCAGGAGCCCGAACCGGCAAAGTCTCAATTTGACTTTTATTATTCAGATTCTGACGAGGATGAAGCTGATCTATTTGTACCAACTGCACCAACAACGGAAGATCAAACTTTCAATCCTCAAAATGAAGATCTTGGAGCATGCTTTACCTTGATGTTTTTGAAGAAGATCTATCTGAACCATCCATTCCAGTCGTATCAGAGGATGAAAACCTAATGTTAGAAACATCTTTGCATCCTCGGGTTGACAATTTTGAAGCATGTATTTCACAGATGACAGATGAAGAGATGAATACAAGAATTTTACAATACATCTGTGAAGAGAAGGTGGAGCAAGAAACAGAGCAAATGGAGGAGCAAATGTCTGACCTTAATAAAGATCCAGAGCATTCAGGAGAAACATCGCTGTTTTGGGGAGTACAAATTAAAGATATCAACCAGAAGCTTGACAGAATGGAATTTCCATTCCAAGTCAAGCATCATACGAGACCTCCTGATTTTCTTTCTTTCTTTGTAGGAACCACTGGAGTAACAAGGAGCAAAAAGGTGGCACGAGCACTGAATGAGACAAAATATTTTTTGCCACTGTACCGTTGGAAGAGACCTTTCAAAAGCAACGCACATGGGATTGTCTTTAATCGGACATCCAAAACAACACTGAAACCTCCTTGACAGATAGATTTCAGTCACGTCTGGCTGAAGACGAAAAATTTAGCGCTAGCAGGGAGGCAACCCGTGCAATTTGTTGTAATTTTTGTTTTTATATTTTGTGTATCCATGTGGTAGAGTTTTTAATTTTGTGTGTTATTTTTGTAGGGAAAAGCATAAACGGAGCATTTTAAGACAGAAGGAATGGTGTTTGGCAATCACAAAGTAGAGAAACAATTCATTAGCAATGGCTGAGTAAAGAATTAATTCTTGAGACGCATCCTAATGAATTTATA
Organism: Zanthoxylum bungeanum; assembly: GCA_019454045.1. Classification (NCBI taxonomy): domain Eukaryota; kingdom Viridiplantae; phylum Streptophyta; class Magnoliopsida; order Sapindales; family Rutaceae; genus Zanthoxylum; species Zanthoxylum bungeanum. The sequence goes on from SKCR01021374.1 coordinate 27,451, forward strand.
CCAACGAGTGGCGTATTGCGTACACAATTCTGTTACATTAATTATTGCTTTGATTCGCTTTTCTATTGTAATTATCTTTATTTTCGTAGACAGGATCCAGACTTTTTGACCTTTCACGATTTCTTTTGTTGTTTAACTAACAATCGTCCTCTGGAAGATATTAGTGCTATTATTACTCACCCTTTTTCAGGTACTATAAATTCAGCCCGTCATTAAACTTTTGAAGGCATCCTGATTTGAAAAAGAAATACATAAAATATGGAAGCCACTTCAAGAAGACGAGTTGAAAACATCTGCATGTTTTGCGGTAGTAGTGTTGGTACTAAGCCACAATACATAGAAGCAGCACAGGAATTGGGTCGAGTCTTAGCTGCAAGGAATATGCACTTAATATATGGCGGAGGAAATCTTGGACTTATGGTGATCGTTTCAAAGGCTGTACAGGAAGGAGGCAGTCATGTTTTGGGAATCATCCCAAAACCCTTGGCAGAGGCAAATCTTATTGGTTCATCAAACGGAGAGGAACTGATCGTGCCAGGTATGTCTGAACGACTGGTAGAAATGATTAACCGTGCTGATGCTTTTATCGCTTTGCCAGGTGGCTTGGGCACATTGGAGGAAATTTTTATAGTTCTATCTTGGGCGAACCTGAACATACACCAGAAACCGCTTGGACTGCTTAACGTTGATGGATTTTATGATTTTCTTTGTGTGTTTCTTGATGATGCTCGGAGAAATGGGTTCGTGTCAAAACCTATGAAAGAACTCCTCTTCACTGCCAGAACTGCTCCGGATCTAATAGACCAACTCATAGCTTATGAACCACAAGTTGACCCTATCATTTCAAAGATAAATTGGTCTGGGGACGATCGTGGTAAGAGGCGTCGGGTTAATCTGGATCTTAACCTTTAATTTCCTGTAGAATTTCTACTAACCAGGTATTATCTTCTAAACTCTTCTTCTACTGTTTAAGACATTGGGGACAATGTCTCATTTAGGTTTAGGGGAGGGAATTAGTTGATCAGTACCTTGTTTTTTTTTTTTTTTTTTTTAGTTTGTGTGTTATTTTTATTTTTAGTCCAAAATTTTTCGAAAAATACAAAAACATTGAAAATTTTTCAAAAAATTACAAAAATATTTATGTTTTTAATTTGACTAAAAAAGTGAAATTGGTAAGAGATAGCCGAGTAAGGAGTTTCCACTCCTGAGACGTATCTCAAGCCTATTTTTGAAACAAGTTAATTTTTGTTTATTTCATTTTGAATTATTTAATTTGTGAATTCTCCTTAAAACGGACTAAAATGGATCTTCATATGCTCAGTTGACAGGTATTATCAATATATATAGTAACATACGGACATGAGCTAAAATTGAAAAGTTTGTAATATTCAGTGCTCTAGTTTAATTGGAGGAAACATCTCAAAAAGCAGTGGAGTAAAAAAAAAAAAAAACTTCTGAGATCCGAGTTATTAAGTCTGTAAGGGTGTTTTAACACCTAGTGCCCTAAAACCAACTGGTTTGGGAGTCACTGGCCCAAAGCTCGCTACATGGATCAAAGATGCTGCAAAAATATATATATCTGAAGTCTGAGTAATTAAGTCCGTAGGGGTGTCTTAACACCTGGTGCCCTAAAGCCAACTGGTTTGGGAGCCACCGACCCAACACTCACTACATACATGGAAGATATTGTATATAAATAAAAAATAAATAAAAAATCAAAGAAAAAATCAGAAAAATCAGAAAAATTATTCCATTGCTGCAAAAAGATGTGAAATCTGATAGAACTTTAGGACAAAAATATTACTCTCTTATCAACTACACTTATGACTGTTGTGGGCAAAAAAATGAGTTGTTTAATGTTTTGTTGGCTGTGTATATGGAGAATGGTAAAAATAATCGGAGAGTTTACTTATTTAGTAATTTAGAAAGAAACAAAACAGCTAGTAACTTGGAGTAGAAGTTTCACCTGATTAGTCACTAACATCTTTATTCTCTTTTCTCTTGTCTTTTTGCTTTTGTGTGCATTAGTTTTACTACCTTTTTACTTTTGTAAAACGTTTGTGGGTATCGTTGCTGTAAGCCCTCACGAGACTACAACTCGTCCACTAGGGACACCTAGGGGTTTAAAGGCTTGTTGCATACGCTAAATGCAACCGTGATCCCTACGAAAGTGGCTTAGTTTCATTTTAATTTTATTTTGTTGTTTTTCTCGAGGACTAGCAAAATGTTAGGTTTGGGGGTGTGATGAGCGGAAAATATATCAATATTTACCGCCCCTTTTACTTAATATTTTGTTTAGTTTCTCCGGTTTGATGAACTTTTTGATATGTTTTATTTTATTTTGCAGATAAAATTATATCGGGACTCAATGAAATTATTTAGGACGAAATGTGGATCAATAAGGGCAATTATTGGACTTGATATATTAATTTTGGAGATTGGAAACTTGAAAGGGCGTTTTTGACGAAGTGCAGTTTTGGAAATTCCAGTTTTGCGCATCTGTCCTATTTTGGGCATAACTATTTACTCAGATATCGGATTGAGCTGATTCAAGTTCCAGATTAAAGAAGACTCAAAGATCTACAACTTTGAAAGAGAACATATTTTCAAATTCTGATGATTTCATGACCGAAATTGATGAACCATCCAGAAGTGTGTGGAGTGTAATTATTAAAAGTCATTATCAATCATTTTCAAAGCAAAATATTAATTAATAAAAATTATCAAATCACCACCAAACAAGATAAGAAATTATTGGAGCAATTATGGATTTGGTGGAGTAATTAGTGGAGAAATTAATAATGGATTTGGTGGAGAAATTGATTGATGATTTGATGGTGGCAAAATTTTGCCTATAAATACCAAGCCATTTCATTTGTAAAATTCATACTTTCTTCTTTGAAATTCTTAATGAATAAATAAGAAGATTGTATCTAGTTTGTTTATTTTTAGTTTTCAGTAATTAATTTTCAGTTTCGCACTTTCTTTTCTTTACTTTTCAGTTTTTACTTTCCGCAATTTACTTTTACGCACAGTACTTTTCTTTCTTTAATTTTTCAGTTTTACTTTTCAGTAATGAGGAGGTAACTTCCCCAGCTAGGGTGAAAGGTAATTCTTTTACTATTGCTATTTAGATTAATCTCCCTTAAATATAATATATTCACTATTTAAAATATTGACTTAAAAAGGATACCGCTATATTGGTCGGTTGGTAATTCATTTTAATCTGGTTTTAACCTGACTAATCAAGGATACCGCCAGATTGGTCGGTTGGTAATTAAACTTTCTTACCGCCTATATGGCAGGTTCATGGACAAATCTTTTTACCGCCTTAATGGCCGGTTGGACTTAATTTGACTTAATCAGGTTACCGCCTATATGGCTGGTTGGTAATGTTATCACAAGTTTATATATTATATTATGGGAGATATCTAAATTAGTAGTAGTAAAAGTAATTCCTTTTACCTTAGCATTTTATTTTATTGTAATTTACTTTTCAGTATTTACTTTACCGCATTTTTACTTTATGTCTTTTATTTTCAAGTTTTTACTAGCCCTAGTTATGTGTTGTAACTAAATTATTTATCTAGGGTTGTGATGACTTTTAATATCACCGGTTTATAAGGGGTTAAATTATAGTTTGGGTAATATAAAGATTTATTTATTGAGTCTTAATCTTAATGCTTTTTCATTAATAAAATTGATCTGGTAAATCTAAAATGAACTAGACATAGGGATTTTAGGTTAAAGACCTTAGACTCAATAGCCCACGATCTTCCTTGAGGATAGATAACCCTTTAATAGATTTCCTTACAGGATAGGAATATACCTGTCGGGCGGGGGTAGCCATAATTGGAACTTAATCTTAATGAATCCAGGTAATTTGGTTGACATTGGAATATGGTTCAATTGGGTTATACTGGGTATTTGAATTTGACCATCGGAAGAGGCTTTTACATAATTTCGTGTTCCAGGTTAATAAATCAATGTATTACCCAACTATAAAATAATCACTTCATCATTAAAATGATATTGGAAGAAATCACAACCCTAGATCTTTGTGTCTTTTGTTATTTTCCTTAGTATTTTCTTTTGTCTTTTTATTTATTTATTTATTGTGCAAAACCACATTCAATCAATCAAACAATCATTCTCTTCTCTATTTAATTAGATATTTGTAAATAAATAGATTCAATAATTAATAACAACAGTAGGAATTAAGTCCTCGTGGGATCGATATTTTTATACTACTTGAACGATACGTGCGCTTGCGTTATACGTGTGTGTTTACGCCGGTCACAAGCCCTAACCCTTCTCTATATAAACAACCCCTAACCAAGGCCATTGCTCTCCGACACACAACCTAAATCACGCCCAAGGCATAGAATTCACACCCAAACTCTCTCGAAATCTCTCTAGACTCTCTCTACACACCCAAGACTAAACAAAAAAGAGAAAACACTTCACACATACACAAAAGAAAACAAAGAAACCACCACAAGCCACCACCCTCCATAGTTGAATCCAAAGCACCAACAGCCACCATAGCCGAATCCATAACATACCAAACTCACCCTTAGCCGAATCCTAAGACACGCCTAAACAACCTCCTAGATTACCTTAAAACAGCAGCCCAAATCCTTAAAAAACAGTAACATAAAAACTACATAGATAAACTTAAAAATAATCACATATAATTGCACTAAGAACCCACACAAACTTGGAATAGTTCATTGAAAACGTTAAAACAGGTGGCCCGTGCAGTGAGCAGCAAGACCGAGGCCGAATAGGAGCAGAACGGAGTTCGAACCGCAAGCAAAGCAGCAAGACAACGAACGAGAACAGTGAACCAGTGAACCGGGAGAGTTGCGGAGCATCCACCCTTCCGACGATCGTGTACCGTACATCCGAGAGGTGATTTAAAAGGTTAGACCTGAGGGTACCTTTCCATTAGTTTATATTCGTTTTTTTTATTGAATTCTATTCGCATGAGAGTCGTTTATGAATGCATGTTGTGGCTTGAATGAAATGGAAGAGTGTCGTCTCTTGTGGTATATAGGATGGAAACCCAGACGTAAATTCCGTAGCCGAATCCGAATGGACGGTAGTGCGGTCTGTACATGGGACACAACTCCACGTACCACTTGAGTAAACGGCACATTCTCTTGTGTGGCGTTGCTTTGGTTTATTTATTTCTTGTCATTTAAATTCCGTATATTGCTTATTCCCGTATGATGTGATCGAGTGCATGGGCTTAGTAAGTGCGATGAAAGGTTCCCTAATTGGAGGGGTTAAAATCCTTCACCACGACGCTTTGCCACACCGATTGATGTGTGTTCGGTTGAATGCGAGATACGTTCAATCGAGCATACCTAGTTTGATATGATTGTCTTTATTTTCGTATGCATGATTCAACCGAGCGCATGGGTTTAGTAAGTGCGATGTGAGATCCCCTATGGGGAGGGGTTAAAGCCATTTACCACGATGCTTTGCCGCGCCGGTTGATGTGTGTTCGGTTGGATGCAAGACACGTTCAATCGGACATACTTAGAATAATATGATTGTCTTTATGTTTGTATGCATGATGTGATGTGACGCGCATGGGCTTAGTATGTTGGTCTAAAGGTCCTCTCTTTGAGAGATCAAGAGCCCTCAAAAGGCCACCTTTACGGCAGTACTTCGCCGCGCCCCTTTATTTTGTTGTTTATGTATTGCGTCCCATTTCATGCATCAGGTCTGTTCCCGTTCGAACGTGTTTACGAAACAACTCGAACGCGCATACATTTTTGCCTTATCATGCATCAGGTCTCATTTACGTTCGAACGCGTTCACACTAACACCATACGAACGCGAGCATTCTGTTTCATTTCCGTTCGAACGCGTTATCAAACGCCATACGAACACGAGCATTCTGTTTCATGTTCATTTCCGTTCGAACGCGTTATCAAACGCCATACGAACGCGAGCATTCTGTTTCATTTCTGTTCGAACGCGTTATCAAACGCCATACGAACGCGAACCTTCTGTTTCATTTCCGTTCGAACGCGTTTGCGGACGCTACACGAACGCGCACACACTGAACTGAGTCTGTCTTATCATATTCATGCATAATTGCCTCTTGGTTGATCTTTCTTGTGTTATATAGCCAACTGTATTATTTGTGTTCAAGCATGATTAGGCTGTTAGCATGTTATTTGGTTAATAGGTTCATGAGATAGTACTCAAGCATGATTATGTTGTTCTTAGTTTTCCATATCATATGATTGAAATATGTTCATGAGATTGCCATGTGACGTTGCATGTTGTGATGAACTTGTTGATGTATGCATATGAATTTAGAAGCATGATATCTTTGGAAATAAATGTTATTTAAGTCTGGTTAAATTATCAAATAAATCCTTTTATTACAAGTGACATAAGTAATGGACCATTCCGAACCCAACGGTTTGAGGTCTTCCCTTGCGAGGGGTGAGTGCGGCCTTAAATCTCATTTTCCCGGTTCACACCGGGTGGCGACTCCATTACTCTCCGGTTTAGTCCCCCGTGGCTACTCCGTACTCCCACCTAGGCCGCGAGCCTAGGACAGAAAAACGTCGCCCAGGTTTCATGTGTTCCCACAGTCTGGCGACTCCACTGGGGATAGAGAATCGGCCCCGAAATATTGTCTTGTGATGTTTGGATTTATGTTTTAATTGACCGTGTCTATAGTGGATAAAGTGAGGGTTTAATCAAAGGCATTTTAAGGTTAGGTAATGGTTTGGTGTCTTCCTTCATTCACTACCTTTCTAGAAGGAAAAGCTGTGAAGGCACCTAGATAGCCATCTACTAGTAGCCTATTGTGATGGACTAATTTGGATGACTCGTTGTTTATTCCTGACAACAAGCGATAAGAGCCTAAGAGGCTTGGGTATTTAAGTGAGCCTCGCTCCACCTTCCCTCTGGGGGATCTACAACGGGAAATCCATTTGACAGTCCGTCACACACCATAGCTCATTGGCACGTACCTTAGTGTATAAAAAAGGGTGCGCTCACTTGGTTGCTCGAACCCTTGAGTGGGGAGACCTAGTTGTGGGCCATCTTTCGCCGGTGAGAGCCTTTGTCTATACTCTTACTAACCCACCTATAGACCGGGTGGGCTAAAGTAACAATTATTTCCTTGAATATGTGCTTGTGGACCATCCTCATTTGGATGCAGTTGGACTATTGTCAGAAATGCGGGCTTGCTGGGCCATTTAAACTGGGGCAAGTTCGCACCTTATGACTATTAGGCTAAAAGCTTCTGAAATGTTGATGGGCCACTTTGTAAAAAATTATTATGTGATGTTTGCATCATCTTTCTTTTATGCTTGTGTTTGGGAATATCGTTGTTTGGATCCATTTGGACCATTTATCATGGGATATGGGCTTGTTGGGCCATTTAAACTGGGACAATGACACATCTTATGACGATTGGGCCAAAAGGCTTCTAAATAACAATGGGCCATTTTATGATTGTGTTCGGAATATTATCATTTGGATTTAGTTGGGCTATTTGCCATAAGATATGAACTTGTTGGGCCATTTAAACTGGGACGGGTTCACTCTTATGACAGTTGTCCCAAAAGCTTCTAAAATGATAATAGGCCGATTTGTTTGAGAATTTTATTTGATTTATATATGTTATATACTTCTTATGCACATCATGCATACATGTACCTTGTTGACCTCCTCTGTGTCTTAAAAAAGACACCATAGATTTCCGTTGGGTTAGAAAAAAGGGAAGACTCACCAAGATACTGAGAACAGACATGAGTGAATCAGATACTGAGGTATCCCGGATAGATCAGTTGGAAATGGCTTCGCCAAGATTACTGAACAGTTGCAAGCCTTGACTGCTGCCATGACAAATATGGCTGTGCCCCGTGCTGAGGGAAATTCTGAGAATGTAAGGCGCGAGGAGCCTCCGAATGGTTGGGGGATGATATCCCCGTTTTTGATGATGATATGGCAGAGTATGCAACAGACAGAGTGATTGGGTCTCAGGCCGAGATACAGAAACTCAGGGATCAGGTTGAATCCGTTACCCGCAAGATGAGGGGTAAGAATGAAGATTTGCTAGATTATGAGACAATGAAGTTTGAGGAGCAGTTGCCAGCGCAGTTTAAGATGCCGGATTTGGCTAAGTTCAATGGGAATGGAGATCCGAGGGTGCATCTTCGTCAGTATGTGTCTGTTATGAGTTCAGTTGGCCTGTCTCAGCGCCAAGTACAAAAGATGTTCGGGATGTCACTCGAGGGGGCACCCGTAGTATGGTACCATAACCTGGACAAGCAGGTTAAGGAAGATTGGAGGGAGCTAGCTGACCAAGGCCATTGCTCTCCGACACACAACCTAAATCACGCCCAAGGCATAGAATTCACACCCAAACTCTCTCGAAATCTCTCTAGACTCTCTCTACACACCCAAGACTAAACAAAAAAGAGAAAACACTTCACACATACACAAAAGAAAACAAAGAAACCACCACAAGCCACCACCCTCCATAGTTGAATCCAAAGCACCAACAGCCACCATAGCCGAATCCATAACACACCAAACTCACCCTTAGCCGAATCCTAAGACACGCCTAAACAACCTCCTAGATTACCTTAAAACAGCAGCCCAAATCCTTAAAAAACAGTAACATAAAAACTACATAGATAAACTTAAAAATAATCACATATAATTGCACTAAGAACCCACACAAACTTGGAATAGTTCATTGAAAACGTTAAAACAGGTGGCCCGTGCAGTGAGCAGCAAGACCGAGGCCGAATAGGAGCAGAACGGAGTTCGAACCGCAAGCAAAGCAGCAAGACAACGAACGAGAACAGTGAACCAGTGAACCGGGAGAGTTGCGGAGCATCCACCCTTCCGACGATCGTGTACCGTACATCCGAGAGGTGATTTAAAAGGTTAGACCTGATGGTACCTTTCCATTAGTTTATATTCGTTTTTTTTTATTGAATTCTATTCGCATGAGAGTCGTTTATGAATGCATGTTGTGGCTTGAATGAAATGGAAGAGTGTCGTCTCTTGTGGTATATAGGATGGAAACCCAGACGTAAATTCCGTAGCCGAATCCGAATGGACGGTAGTGCGGTCTGTACATGGGACACAACTACACGTACCACTTGAGTAAACGGCACATTCTCTTGTGTGGCGTTGCTTTGGTTTATTTATTTCTTGTCATTTAAATTCCGTATATTGCTTATTCCCGTATGATGTGATCGAGTGCATGGGCTTAGTAAGTGCGATGAAAGGTTCCCTAATTGGAGGGGTTAAAATCCTTCACCACGACGCTTTGCCACACCGATTGATGTGTGTTCGGTTGAATGCGAGATACGTTCAATCGAGCATACCTAGTTTGATATGATTGTCTTTATTTTCGTATGCATGATTCAACCGAGCGCATGGGTTTAGTAAGTGCGATGTGAGATCCCCTATGGGGAGGGGTTAAAGCCATTTACCACGATGCTTTGCCGCGCCGGTTGATGTGTGTTCGGTTGGATGCAAGACACGTTCAATCGGACATACTTAGAATAATATGATTGTCTTTATGTTTGTATGCATGATGTGATGTGACGCGCATGGGCTTAGTATGTTGGTCTAAAGGTCCTCTCTTTGAGAGATCAAGAGCCCTCAAAAGGCCACCTTTACGGCAGTACTTCGCCGCGCCCCTTTATTTTGTTGTTTATGTATTGCGTCCCATTTCATGCATCAGGTCTGTTCCCGTTCGAACGTGTTTACGAAACAACTCGAACGCGCATACATTTTTGCCTTATCATGCATCAGGTCTCATTTACGTTCGAACGCGTTCACTAACACCATACGAACGCGAGCATTCTGTTTCATTTCCGTTCGAACGCGTTATCAAACGCCATACGAACACGAGCATTCTGTTTCATTTCCGTTCGAACGCGTTATCAAACGCCATACGAACGCGAGCATTCTGTTTCATTTCCGTTCGAACGCGTTATCAAACGCCATACGAACGCGAACCTTCTGTTTCATTTCCGTTCGAACGCGTTTGCGGACGCTACACGAACGCGCACACACTGAACTGAGTCTGTCTTATCATATTCATGCATAATTGCCTCTTGGTTGATCTTTCTTGTGTTATATAGCCAACTGTATTATTTGTGTTCAAGCATGATTAGGCTGTTAGCATGTTATTTGGTTAATAGGTTCATGAGATAGTACTCAAGCATGATTATGTTGTTCTTAGTTTTCCATATCATATGATTGAAATATGTTCATGAGATTGCCATGTGACGTTGCATGTTGTGATGAACTTGTTGATGTATGCATATGAATTTAGAAGCATGATATCTTTGGAAATAAATGTTATTTAAGCCTGGTTAAATTATCAAATAAATCCTTTTATTACAAGTGACATAAGTAATGGACCATTCCGAACCCAACGGTTTGAGGTCTTCCCTTGCGAGGGGTGAGTGCGGCCTTAAATCTCATTTTCCCGGTTCACACCGGGTGGCGACTCCATTACTCTCCGGTTTAGTCCCCCGTGGCTACTCCGTACTCCCACCTAGGCCGCGAGCCTAGGACAGAAAAACGTCGCCCAGGTTTCATGTGTTCCCACACTTTCCCTTCTCAACTGTCTGATGGTTCTTTCAATTTCTGGGTCAAGCGGTCGGAGTTCAAAGCTTCTGGTTCGTCTCATGAAGTTTCTGAGAACCTGAAACGCAAGAAAACAAAAACAATAAGTAAAAAGAAATTAGATACAAGTAACGTATCTAACCCCTAAACTAATAGTAAAAGATAAATAAGTCCCCGGCAACGGCGCCAAAAACTTGACCGGCGTAAACACACACGTATAACGCAAGCGCACGTATCGTTCAAGTAGTATAAAAATATCGATCCCACGAGGACTTAATTCCTACTGTTGTTATTAATTATTGAATCTATTTATTTACAAATATCTAATTAAATAGAGAAGAGAATGATTGTTTGATTGATTGAATGTGGTTTTGCACAATAAATAAATAAATAAAAAGACAAAAGAAAATACTAAGGAAAATAACAAAAGACACAAATATCTAGGGTTGTGATTTCTTCCAATATCATTTTAATGATGAAGTGATTATTTTATAGTTGGGTAATACATTGATTTATTAACCTGGAACACGAAATTATGTAAAAGCCTCTTCCGATGGTCAAATTCAAATTCCCAGTATAACCCAATTGAACCATATTCCTATGTCACCAAATTACCTGGATTCATTAAGATTAAGTTCCAATTATGGCTACCCCCGCCCGACAGGTATATTCCTATCCTGTAAGGAAATCTATTAAAGGGTTATCTATCCTCAAGGAAGATCGTGGGCTATTGAGTCTAAGGTCTTTAACCTAAAATCCCTATATCCAGTTCATTTTAGATTTACCAGATCAATTTTATTAATGGCCAATTAATGAAAAAGCATTAAGATTAAGACTCAATAAATAAATCTTTATATTACCCAAACTATAATTTAACCCCTTATAAACCGGTGATATTAAAAGTCATCACAACCCTAGATAAATAATTTAGTTACAACACATAACTATGGCTAGTAAAAACTTGAAAATAAAAGACATAAAGTAAAAATGCGGTAAAGTAAATACTGAAAAGTAAATTACAATAAAATAAAATGCTAAGGTAAAAGGAATTACTTTTACTACTACTAATTTAGATATCTCCCATAATATAATATATAAACTTGTGATAACATTACCAACCAACCATATAGGCGGTAACCTGATTAAGTCAAATTAAGTCCAACCGGCCATTAAGGCGGTAAAAAGATTTTTCCATGAACCTGCCATATAGGCGGTAAGAAAGTTTAATTACCAACCGACCAATCTGGCGGTATCCTTGATTAGTCAGGTTAAAACCAGATTAAAATGAATTATCAACCGACCAATATAGCGGTATCCTTTTTAAGTCAATATTTTAAATAGTGTATATATTATATTTAAGGGAGATTAATCTAAATAGCAATAGTAAAAGAATTACCTTTCACCCTAGCTGGGGAAGTTACCTCCTCATTACTGAAAAGTAAAAACTGAAAAATTAAAGAAAGAAAAGTATTGTGCGTAAAAGTAAATTGCGGAAAGTAAAAACTGAAAAGTAAAGAAAAGAAAGTGCGAAACTGAAAATTAATTACTGAAAACTAAAAATAAACAAACTAGATACAATCTTCTTATTTATTCATTAAGAATTTCAAAGAAGAAAGTATGAATTTTACAAATGAAATGGCTTGGTATTTATAGGCAAAATTTTGCCACCATCAAATCATCCATCAAATTCTCCACCAAATCCATTATTAATTTCTCCACTAATTACTCCACCAAATCCATAATTGCTCCACTAATTGCTTATCTTGTTTGGTGTTGATTTGATAATTTTTATTAATTATTAATTAATTAATATAATGACTTTTAATAATTACACTCCACACACTTCTGGATGGTTCATCAATTTCGGTCATGAAATCATCAGAATTCGAAAATATTTGCTCTTTCAAAGTTGTAGAACTGTGAGTCTTCTTTAATCTGGAACTTGAATCCGCTCAATCCGATATCTGAGTAAAAAGTTATGCCCAAAATACGACAGATGCACAAAATTGGAATTTCCAAAACTGCACTTCGTCAAAACGCCCTTTCAAGTTTCCATTCTCCAAAATTAAAATATCAAGTCCAATAATTGCCTTTATTTGACCAATATTTCATCCTAAATGATTTTATTAAGACCCGATATTATTTTATCTACAAAATAAACTAAAACACATCAAAAGGTTCATCAAACCCGAGAAACTAAATAAAATATTAGGTCAAAGGGGCGGTAAATATTGATATATTTTCCGCTCATCAAGGGTCGACATTCTGCAATGGTGGGTCCAGTACCGGTAAGGTCATGGAGCACCATTCAGAGATAGTGTAAGGAGTGGCACGGGAAGGAGACAAAGGAGATGTGGCAAAGGGAAAAATTGACTCAACGAAGCGGACATGTCGGGAGGTGTAAAGTCGATTTGTGGAAGGCTCGAGACAGAGATAAGCCCTCTGAGTGAGGGAATATCCTACGAAGACACAAGGAGAGGACCGAGACTGAAGTTTGTGAGATGTGTATGGACGGAGCCAAGGGTAACAGAGACAGCCAAAGCTGTGAAGTTTTGAGTAGTTCGGCATATGACCGAAGTGTTTTTGATAGGGGGAGTGATGGTGTAAGGTCGGTGTGGGCATGCGATTTATAAGATAGATTGCAGTGGAGAACGCAAAGGGCCAATATGAGAGAGGCATGGAGGAGTGAGTAAGAAGAGAAAGACCCGTCTCGACGATATGTCGATGACGACGTTCAGAGTACCCATTGTGCTCAGGAGTGTGGGAGGAGAAGTGAGATGAGAGACCCCATGGATGGTTAGGAAGGAAGAGAGGGCTTGGTATTCCCCCCCATTGTCAGAGTAGAGTGATATTATAGGGCGATTGAAGAATTTTTCGACCAGTGCCTTGAAGCGCACAAAGACATCACGGGTGTCGGATTTTCGTTTTATGGGATAAAGCCATATGTATTTGGTGAAGTGGTCGATAAAGATTATATAGTATTTGAAGTTGTCGAATGAGTAGACCGGGGAGGTCCATAAATCTGTATATATAACTTCAAGAGGTGCAGAGGTAGTAAGAGTGGAGGAAGAGAACGGTAATTTGTGACTTTTATTGCATTGGCATGCATTACAATGATAATTTGAATGAAAGGAATTAGAGACAGCAGAATTAAATGAAGACATGATGCGTTTGAAGATTGACGACGATGGATGTCCGAGCCGATGATGCCACTCAGGAACAGTGGTGCTGACACTTGAAAAGGCGATTAGAGGGGACCGAGTGGGGGAGGTCGGCCATTCGTAGACACCATCTTTAGTTCGACCCTGCAACAGAACTGCCCCCGTGCGGAGATCCTTCACATGAAAAGAAGAGGGTAAAAACTCAATGGAAGTGTTATTGGACTTGCAAAATTGAGAAATGGAGATGAGATTACGTTTCATATTGGGTACATATAAAACATTGGATAAGGTAAAAGAGTTTTTTATAGTATTAAGAGAGGTAGAACCGTGGTGGGAAATTGGGAGGGCAGTGCCGTCACCGATCATTATTTCATCTGTGCCGTCATAAGGATGGTGGAGAGCAAGGTTGTTCAGATCAATAGTGACGTGATGTGAGGCTCCACTGTCGAGAAGCCAGTTTGGGTTGGATGAAGAGGTGGTGGTAGCATTTGCTTGATATTGCCAGGGACTGGGTGTGCGAGGGTTGGAGGAGTTGGTCGACCGGGTTGGTGGTTGTGCACCGGGGAAGTGTTGGCGGAAGAGAGGGCATTGGGAGACCACATGGCCTTGATTGCAGCACCATTGGCAACGACCAAGAAATGGACGAGGAGGATGTCGGTCGGTTCTAGTGTTGGTGGGAGTGTTTCTGGGAAGTTGGTGGTTGGTGGTTGGTGGTTGGTGTAAACCGACCGGTCTGGGCAGTGTTATTAGGATGTGGTCGGTTGTAGGTCCGAACATTGGTGGGATGTGCGGATGCCGGGTGGGAAGGGGAGGTGGTCCTGTTGCGGAGAGATAACTCCTTGTTGATGAGTTTTTCATGGAGTTCATCAAAGAGAATAGTGGAATCACGGCCATTGACAGAGTCGATGATGGACTGATAGTTATCGTCAAGTCCGTCAAGAACCTTTTCAATTAGATCTTCATGGTCAAGAGGTTTACCAAGGGCGGCAAGTTGATCGGCTGTGGTTTTGATGAATTGCATGTATTCGGTAATGGTTTTAGGGCCTTTGGTGATGTGTTTAAGATGATCTTTGAGTTGTTTGATGTGACCCCGAGATGGACGGGCATAGGTGTTGGCAAGTGTTTGCCAGGCTTCATATGTGGTGGTGGATTGGGTGATGAGAGGGACTAGCGATGGTGATAGGGTGCCGACCAGAGCTGCAAAGATCAGTTTGTCTTGGCGTAGCCAGGTATGATATTCGGGATTTGGAGAAGTGACATTATTGGTGGTGACGGTACGTTGTGGGGTTTGATGATTTCCATCAATGTGTTTTTGTAAATCGTAGCCGACGAGAATGGCTTCAATTTGGGTTTTCCAGGAGAGATAATTCGTTGATGTGAGTTTGATTGAGTTGTGGATGGCAACTATGATCAAAGGTTTTGTAGGTTCGTGGGTGTTGGGGATGACATTTTGGGTACCGTCGGAGGCCATTGGAACGGAGGATGGAGATAGTGGAGAAAAGTTTGCCAAGTGATGTTGGGAAAAAAAAAATTAGAGAAGGGATCTGGGCGCTGATACCATGTAGAAATTGAAGAGGACAAGTTGAAGAAATATATTTTTTCTCTTATATTTCACAATGCCATTTAGTACTATATATACACATTGTTTGAAATTTAAAATATAAAGGAGATTAACTACTAGATAAATGACATAATTACAAAAGATTCAAAAATTGATATTCCTTGATTTTCTCCTTTCAATTATCTTGATTATGGAATCTTATCACAAAACACACACTTCCCTCCCCTGGCCTCCAAACCCATTATCATGAGTCGAGTCGAGTCGAGTGATATACTCTTAACTCACTCCCTCCATTTCTCTCATCAAATCAAAATCAAAACTTGAAAATGGCGACATACCGAACCGCACGCACCGGAGCTCCGGTGACCGGACGCTTCACTTTCACCATGAGACTCTTCGCCTCCGCCATCACACTCGCCGTCTTCCTCTTCTTCACTTCCTCTCTTCTCTTCACCTCTCACTCTCACTCTCACGATCTTTACACCTCGGTGAGTACAATCACGACACTCCACTCCACTCCACTCACATTTTTATTTTTATTTTAGTATAAATAATTTCATTAGTTTTAGTTGTGTTTGTTTCTCTGTTTAGTAAGGAAGCAAAAACGTTGTTGTAATGATGCGTTTTTTTTTTTTTTTTTTTTTGGGGTTTTAATTTAGGGATTGAATTCCGGTTCATACGGAATCGGATCTATACGGAGATCCGTATTGGCGATGAAACCGGATCCTTTGAAACCGCGGCTGGATCAGATCAGAAAGCAAGCCGATGATCACCGAGCTTTGGTGATGGCGTATGCGTCGTACGCGCGTAAGCTCAAGCTTGAGAACTCGAAACTGGTTAGGATCTTTGCTGATCTCTCTAGGAATTATACTGATCTTATTACTAAACCTACGTATCGAGCTCTATTGGAGTCTGATTCTCTTTCACTTGATGAATCAACATTGAGACAATTCGAAAAGGACGTGAAAGAGAGAATCAAATTGACTCGCCAGATAATTGCTGAAGCGAAAGAGTCTTTTGATAATCAGTTGAAGATTCAGAAATTGAAAGATACCATTTTTGCAGTGAATGAACAGCTGACTAAGGCCAAAAAGCAAGGAGCTTTTTCGAGTTTGATTGCTGCGAAATCCATACCTAAGAGTTTGCATTGTTTGGCTATGAGGTTGATGGAAGAAAGAATTGCTAATCCGGACAAATATACCAATGAAGGGAAGCCCACGCCTCCAGAATTCGAGGATCCCAAACTTTATCATTATGCAATTTTCTCGGATAATGTGCTTGCAGCTTCGGTGGTGGTGAATTCAGCTGTTAAGAACTCAAAGGAGCCATGGAAACATGTGTTTCATGTTGTGACGGATAAAATGAATCTTGGGGCAATGCAGGTTATGTTTAAATTGAAGAATTATAATGGGGCACATATAGAGGTGAAGGCTGTTGAGGATTATAGGTTTTTGAATTCATCATATGTCCCCGTGTTGAGGCAGCTGGAGTCTGCTAATTTGCAGAGGTTTTACTTCGAGAACAAGCTTGAGAATGCTACAAAAGATACTACTAATATGAAGTTTAGGAATCCCAAGTACTTGTCAATATTGAATCATTTGAGGTTTTATTTGCCTGAGATGTATCCAAAATTGCATAGGATTTTGTTCTTGGATGATGATATTGTAGTTCAGAGGGACTTAACAGGGTTATGGAAGAATGATATGGATGGAAAAGTTAATGGTGCAGTGGAGACTTGTTTTGGGTCGTTTCATAGATATGCACAGTACATGAATTTCTCACATCCGTTAATTAAGCAGAAGTTTAATCCAAAAGCATGTGCGTGGGCTTATGGGATGAACTTCTTTGATTTGGATGCATGGAGAAGGGAGAAGTGCACAGAAGAGTATCATTACTGGCAGAATTTGGTAAAGATTGGTTTGCTATATTGTTTCATTGATTAATGCTCAATAACAACTCTACTTGCTTAAAATATTCGCTATTAGCTGCAATGGTTAGCTACTTAACTGCCAATCCCTTTCATAGCTGATATAATCATTAACTTGTTCTGCATGACAACTTTCTAGGTCATTTGTTTCTCTGTTCTGTTGTTCAAATTGGGATCGATTTTTATTAATCAGTAATGCCGTCTGTGTTGCAGAATGAGAACAGGACATTGTGGAAATTGGGGACACTTCCTCCAGGCTTGATCACGTTTTACTCTACTACAAAACCACTAGACAAATCATGGCATGTACTGGGGCTTGGATATAATCCAAGCATTAGTATGGAAGAGATACAAAACGCCGCAGTGGTCCACTTCAACGGGAACATGAAACCTTGGCTTGATATTGCCCTGAATCAATTCAAGCCACTCTGGACCAAGTATGTAGATTATGATCTAGATTTCGTTCAAGCATGTAATTTCGGTGCTTGAATTCTTAGCAATTAGTGAAGTGTTAAAAGTTATAAAGTTGTCATTATATAACTTTAGGATTATGTTTCCATTTGTCCATACAAGTCATCCAAATGCAAATTCAACTTATATGGCAAACGTGAAATTATTAACATCATCATTGAATTTTGCATTTCAAAGAAATTTTAAAACTGTTTATCAGTTTATGTTTATATATATATATACATGTGTGTGTGTGTTACATACATTTAGATTATCATTGTTTAATCCTAATGGGGTTGTATGTGTTTTCATTTGGTCAAATATACGAAGCTCGGAATACGGGGGGTCATTGTTTTCATCAAGAGAAATTATTAAATTTTCAACATGAAATAATACAAAAAAGAAAGTGTGTCTATTTTATGAATCAGATGAATTTAGAAAATGAAAAATCAGCGATTTTCAATAGCCATCTAAAACGACAATATTGTAACAATCAACAAAACTTAAACTGCACAGCTTAAAAGTAAAATCCTGCAACACAGCACAACATTTTCAAAAACTCGAGTCCCTCAATTTTCTGATGGTAAATTGGAGTTTGCAACCTCACTGTTTTTGTTATCATTCACCATATACGAAAAACACAGATAATGAACCATTGTTTAAAATTAAAAAAAAAAAAAAAAAAAAAAAAAAAACCCAAAATATACCTCCCCTGGAGACTAGATATGACACAAGTATACCAAACAAAAATTCCTAGACCATACACCCAGAATCACTCAGTTACCAAAAAACATGGGAAAGGGCCAACATCATTCCTATAGAAATTTCAGAATCTAGTCTAAAAGAGGAAAAAATTCACTCATATTCAACTCTAAAAGCTATTAGATCACTTGTCAAATCACTAAACTACAATAGAAAATTATCCTCCACTCTCCAATTCCCCCCAAATTATGGTTTCCTCAAGCAGGAGCAGATACCCGTGGTGCCACATTGACAGGCGGCCTACCAGCATGGTTTACACGGCCACCAGTGTCATTCCTCTGATATCCATCACCTCCACGGTTTGAAAACCCTGCCCTACTGCCACTCCTATTTTCAAAATCAGACCTGTTACCAAAATCACCCCCTCGGTTATAACCTCTGCCACCCTCATAGTTCAAACGCCCTCTTGCTCCCTCATTCTTGTATCCGTTCCCAACTCTGGAAGAAAACCGTCCCCTACTGCCTCCTGTCAATAGAAAGCAACCACTTTCAGCACTTATTAACAAGAACAAGGATTGTAGTAATAATCTATTATAAAACCCAACTTGCCTCGAGTAGACTTCTTTGGTTCAACAACTACTCGTTGCCCACTAATCATGATAGGTGAAGCCTGAAACATAAATACAGGCAATACTAATATTTTAAAAGCTAAATGATTCTAAACATAAGCAGTTAATGAAAGCATAAAAAACAACTTAAATTTAAAACACTAATACAAAGCTATTAATTTGAGAAGCAACTGGACCTCCCACTTTCTCATCAGAGAGGAAGAATGCTAATCTAGCTACAAACTAAAGTGAAGCCAAAGTAGCCTCATTGCAGTGATATTCCTTTGCCATAACAAAACTTGGAACTAAATGAAGTTTGAACCATGTCAAATAAGGATAACATAAAACTCATCAGAAGGAAATTTCAAAATATTCAACATCATACCACCAATCATGAATGAGGAGATGAAACACACAAGATAAATTACATCAACAAAGTAAAATGCTGAAAAGGCCATCTATTCGCTTATTCCAGGGTCCATAAAACCATTAAAAGAAAATAAATATATAATTAGTAGAGAAATGGAGAGCCAATCTCAATAACAAAGATTATGACCAAACGTGTTGAACATAAAACCAGTAAAACATGTTAGTTTAAAACTTCAAAGTGAAGAACTGCGTAAAGGAGCTATTTCATGCATCCTTGAGTAGAAAAACAAAGAAAAAGATGCACTTTCACAATGTAGTTAAGTATTAGCATTCTTAGAGAAGGCAATCGTAGAAACACGCCACTCAGATTCACATCAAAATCCACTCGCATGTAGCCAAATTACTCGGTCACACGAATCAAGCAACAAATTCAAGAAACTCAGATTATGGTACAGATTTATATGTTAATCCTCAGATTATGATACAGATTTATATGTTAATCTTCATTACTGGTTGAGAAACTAGTATTAGTCCTTAAATATGATTCTCAAAATGTCTTCAAATCTCCAATTTTGATTGAGATTTAAGATGATTTTTTTTTAAAATTTTAATTCAAAAACCATGATGGGATTCGAGATAATTTTTCATCTCGAACCTATAATCAGGACAAGACTGAAATTAAAAAAATCTTGACCCATCTCGACCGATTGCTATCTTTAGCCACTATATTTTTTATTCTTAGCTATTTTCAAATTGTAATGTATTGATACTTTTCGAGCCATTGAGAGTATGACAAGGGTAAATTAATACACTAAAGCGCACATTTCAGATTTAATCTCAACTATTGATAAACAGTTCACAAATTATGTCACAAATTGTGTAAAGAAAAAAATCAAAGGTTTAAAATGACCCAGCTTACTAGTGTAAATGCGACAGAAATGTTTGTTGACAAACGAAGCCTCAACTTCAAAACAACAAATGTTGCTCGCACTTGGGGACAGTTAAAATTGCATAAGACCATAACATACCCTTTAAGGAGCTTGTTTGGTAAAGCAGAAATCGTGACCTCAGAAGCACTTCTAAAAGTGACCCCAGGTCACTGTCCTGCTTTCAGCTCTCTGCACTATGCATGAAGTTTTTTGCTATCAGCATGCATATAATCCCACTTATTTTCTCAGCCCACATGCTATGAGAATCATGACAAATGCAACATCAAAGATGGAAAATAAAAGGTACCAATAGCAGAAAGAGGGTTCTGAGCTTTTTTGCAGAACTGGTCAACTGGGTTCTTCCAGTTTCTGAACCATAAAAACTGGGCAACATTAGCTAATTTATATATACATGTCATAAGCAAAATAATGCAGAATTTAATTGCACGATACAGTAGTGTGACATTATCACAATAAGAATCCCATGATGTTCTTGGTTGATCAAAATCCCTTGTATGTTACAACATCACTGTTTTCGTAAATAGTCGTAATTTATGTGTAATGATAAACTTATGACCATTGTAAGTACAATATATGAACCTAGACCTTTTAGTTCTTCTCACAAGGCTCCTCTCCACTAACAAATGTTTTCTAGATAGGTGAGAAGAGGGGAAAGATGAAAAAGTGGGACTTGAACCACGATAAAGAAAAAAGATGATTATTTTAGTCAAATTCGACTGCTAAACATCATAATATGCCTTAATTTATAATCTCATCCACTGATCTCTACCAAGACTTGCAACACTAAGTTCAAGGAATCAAGAAAATAATCATGCTCTATATTTTGTCCACTATTCTCTCTACTGTTCACAATAACTGAGTTCAAACTCACATTATGCCATTTCACTGTCATATGAACTGGACTTAATGATCAAAAGAAGACCTCAACAACAAATACAATCCCAGAGAATAAGCCAATGCTTAATACATGCACTTTTCATGTGAGGATAGTACATCCTGATCCACAGAGTCATTTGACATGTAAAAGAAGCATTTGATCACAAGACCGAAATACCAACAAATTTCAGCCCATGCCTGTATAATAAATTAACAAATGTTTCTTGTTTCTCATCCCAGAGAAAAAACAGGAAAGAAATCAACAAATGGCAAAAGAGAAGATCATGAATTCATATAGAGAAATATGTTAGGGCCGAATGATGCATACCTCAATTGCACTTTGCACAGCACTTTCGTCTTCAAATTCCACAAAGCCAAAACAAAATCCCTGTCACACAACGCATGGAGAATGATTATCAGTCAGGGATAAAACTAACAATAAATCACAATGGATAATGAGCTTGAACGTACCTTCAGGATTTTAATTTGAATACCACCACCCCTAATAGTTCCGAACTTCTTGAACTCATTCTCCAGTAGAGCATGATTGGCAGATGGAGGCAGTCCTTTAAGGTAAATAGACAGACCCTCAGCTGTTTATAAATAACAAATGTAGGAGTGAGTTGAATACAATGCTAGCACTCGTTTCCACACACATACCACTTGTGAACCAACAATAAGAGATTATAGAAGCATAAGAACTGCAAAAGCCCTACACTCTTGGTTATTCCCATTTTCAGTAGTATTTGTGTGACTAACTGGTTTCTCATCTGACAGGGCTGAAGACGTTGCAGATGCAGGTTGTTGCTCTTGGATCTTCATTATGGATCTCATAGAAGATGGTGGAGGAGATGAAACAGGCACAGCACTGTCTTTCATGACCTTTACCTGAACCAGTGTTCAGCAGTTCATCAAATAATTAGAAAGCTGATAAAAAAACCGCAAGTGAAACCATTTATGCACAACAGCCATCCTTCACCACCAACGAACACTGTATAGTCTATAGATGTAAAATTTAGAAAATGTAATAACTGAAGCAAGATAATCCCAAGTGGCTTGCAAGATGTTAAGCAGCATAGTATGTGTCCTAACTACTTACAATTGAGGCATACGACTTCTTTGGCACTTCTTCAACTTTACGGTTAGATTCCGCATCCACATGCATAACATCTGGAATTGCATCGACAACCTCTGGCAGTGGTACTTCCTCATCTTCAATTGTCCTGTCTCCATTCTCTGATGGAATGTTCACTTCCTCCCTGATGACTTCCTCCCCATTGACTTCAGTTTGATCAGAAATATGGTTCTCCTGCACAGGAGAATGATCTGCAGAAAGAAACACCATTTAAACATCAAGTTAGAGAAAAGAAATAGCCTTAATTTAGAAAATAGGCTGGATTTCTATAATTATTAATTTAGAAAATAGGCTGGAATGGATTTCTATAATTACCTTGATCGGGAGTAATAGGAGCTTCAACATCATTAATGGAAACCTGGTTTGTAACATGGTAGGCATCATCTACATACCTAAAGACATCATTCAAAACAAAATAGCCTTTGTCTTGTGGTGCCAGGAAGAAACTCTGTGTAAATTTCCGCCTCACACAGTCCTTTTCAGTCAAATAACCAGTCACAAGAACAATGACTCCCCCATTGTAAGATTCTTGTGCATCCACAGTGGTTATCTCAGCACTGAAATCTCCATAATCAAGTGAAAGTATCTTGTCATTGATAGCCTGCTCCAAAAAGTGAACTAAGAATGAGAAACCAACTCTCCTATTAGCAAGTAAAAACTAATTCCACATTCAACTCATTCATATTCTAAGTTAAAAATAGTACAGATAATTTCCCACTCTGTTCACCTAACACTCTATTCATTCAATCATTTTGACACATTGTGCTTTTATCTATCCTCTCACAAACTGTTTATAACTTAGAACTATTAACACACAAATGCAAGCACGCGTACATGTAAAACCAAAAAATAAAGGAGAGAAAGAGCCACTCACTTGCATGGTGGTGGTAATACTCATATCCCCATTTTCTTCTGGACGACCAAGCTTACTAATATCCTGATAAAATCGATGAACAAGCTGGGGCGATTGGTGCAATATAAGGTAATATTGATGAACAAACGCATTACCAACCTAAAAAAAATATTACACCATATGAATATCCTCAAACAATCAACCAAAGATGTAAGAGCCAAAATTCAACAATACAAAATCTTGCATACAATATCAGCAGTTGGAGTTTGCTGCACCACCGGTGTTGCCATCACTACTACCTGCTCTTAAATCTCCCAAACGCAAAAAAAAAACAAAAAAAACCTAATTAATCAACCACACAAAAATCAGCAACAGCACTTCAAACAAAATTTCCAGGGAAATAAACAGAGACTCATAGGATCTACCTAAACAATATTTTCTCAGCAAAATCATAAAACAAAATTCGTACACCAAAAAAAAAAAAAAAAGTTAAGTATATATGTGTAATGGAAGGAAATGAATGAATCGTAGATTAAAGTATACCTGAGCTGAAGATTTGGATCGGAGAAAGTGAGGAGAGGAGAGTAATTTCCTTTTGTTGTTGTTGCTGTTGCAAATATCTCTCTCTCTCTCTCGCTGACTCACTCGTTCTAGGGTTTTTTTTGGTGTGTAGACCTCGAAGTTGAAGAGACGCGAAAATGAGGGAACGAGAGAAAGACAGTGGAGAGGGTTTTAGCAAATATGAGAGGAGTTTCCCTTTTTTTTTTTTTTTTTTTTTTTTTTTGGGGTGCAAACGGCGCCGTTTTCTTTCATCTCGTACAATTTTACTTTCTCAAAAATTATTTAATAAAATATATTTTTTTAATTTTTAATTGGTTACGTATCTGTTTAACAAAAGCCTCGGTCTGGTTCAGCCCGCCTGAGGCATAAAAAGCCCGGACCGGGCCCTTTGATCAAAGTCTGGCTCGGGCTTGGGTCCGAGCCGAGCTTTGCAATTTTGGCCCGGGCCAAAACTAAAATATATATATATATATAATATATATATAAATATGTTTGTAGCATTTTTATTTATTTGTAGCATTTAAATTGTTAATTTATCAATGAAACTTGTGATTTATTTGTAAATTGTCTTTGCAAATACTGTGAATGTATTTTATATTTGTATTTTTTTAATTTTTAATTTTTTTTAAAATTCGGGCAAAAAAAAACCCGGGCCCGGGCTTTTTTTTGTTGGCCTAGCTCGGGCCGGGCTTGTCAAAGCCCGGGCCCCGCCCGACCCGTTGCCATGTATAATCAGTAGACCTAACTCACTAAGGTCGACCGAACACGAGGTGAACGATCAACTGAATTTGAGGGAAATGATCGACCAAACGCGATTGATATAGAATATGTGAGTTATTTCCTAATCATTTCCAGTTGATCAGACATGGTTATAGATAGGCCCGAAACCGAACTGCGGCAAAATAAGGAATCGAAACCGAATCATACAATGTATGGTTCGGTTCCGGTTCGATTCTGATTTTAGGAACAGGTTCTGGAATCGAAATCGAATCACGATTAAGGATTTGATAAAATTTATTTTATTATATTTATAATATAAAATTACAACTCATTATATAACAATTGCAATTAAAATTAAATTAAATTTTTAATCGGCTAATCGTTGTCGGTCGTTTCAGTTGTGGTTACTTGAGTTCCGTTGGTTAAGTCGAATAAATAATCATTACTCGCTCTGATATTTTCTTATATCCTTAACTTTGAACCAATCATTGAATAAATTTTTGGAAACTTGGATGATAGGAAGTATTTATAAAATAATAGAAGAATTTTTTTAAAAAAAGAAAATTGAAGAACCGGTTCAGTTCAAACGTATATTCTGATTCGGTTCGAGATTCGATTCTTAAATTTTGAATCCAGGAACCGAATCGATCATTCGACGATTCTGATTCAGTTCAAAATCACTGAACCGTTTATCGATTAGGTTCCGATTTTGACCCGATTCGATTCTAGTTCGGAGTTCAGCACCTAAAGTAAGGCTACATCTCTTAGTTTTCTAAACAAGGAGTTAGTCAATTTTAATTTTTCCGCAACAACTTTAAAATTCTCAATTGATTTAAAAATTAATAATTTTTTTTGAAATTATATTCAGCACTAAATTGAACAATAATTGGCACTTGTTATGATGTCATTACGCATTGAGTCCACCTCATGATTATAACTTTGTTTCATAAATGGTAATCTAGAGTCATGACCGATGTTGCTATACCCTTAAAATTTTACGAAATCCACATAAATATTTGATATTTAATAAAAAAAAAAATATGATCAGTATTTGAAATTAACAGAAAATTCGGATATTCAATACTAACTGAAATAATCGAAGAATTAATATAATTTTTATTTTATAAAAATACTAACAAACCCGATAATTAGGAATGTGCAAGTCACATGTCTTTGTAATGTACATTTTAGTTATTTATGCAGATTTGAATGAAATTAAAGACATCATCATTGCATTCATAACAAGTAACACACATCTTTCTTTCTTTTCCTTTTTTTTTTCTTGTTTAAAAAGAACAATATAGATACATGCACACTCATGTGAAAATCCCGTCTCTTTCAGCCTCTCGCCTCTCCCCACTAGTTTTCTGCCTCCACTCGCAGCTCGCCAACTCCATTTTTTCTGTTATGGAAAACAGTAACCCCAAGTTAAATTTGTTAATTTCAATTCTTATTTTTGAGTACTGTGGACTTCTTGCACTTAAAGTAAGTAACACCCATCTCTCTTATCTTATATCTTTTAAATATTACAATATTTTAAAAATTAGTTTTTTAAATCCTGAAGTTTACTTAACTCGGTGGCACTAAAAAAAACCTAAATCACAATTTAATCACAACAATAATGAAGAAATCATCAAAGAATCTTGAATATTTACTAAGGGCAACCCTTGTGATAAACATGATTTTAGTGTAAGATTTGCATCAAATTATACACCCATCTCCAACCCACTGCTTCAAATTTAAGTTTAAAAAATATTCCTAAGAATATTCTATTTTAAATATTTATCAGCAATTAACATTTCACCTCTTAACTAACATAATATTTACATTTAAACGTTTGAGTATTTCGTATTTATCACATCCTAGTAATTCCAGGACGCGATCGGCAGGAGATAGTATTGTCATCCCCCTGAGCCTCATGACGTGCAAATACATGGCATGTCGTGATTCATACTAAATTGACTATTTGTGACTTATACATGCCTAACCTGACGTGAACTAATTTCTTGGCTTGTACTTGTTCTATTCCTACATGCATCATCTCATGAACTGAATGTAAACATAAATCATTACACATAGATTGCTCAAGACATAGATATCATGACTTGAAATGCATGACGTGACGTGATCTAATTCATGTCTTGTACTTGTCATCCATACATGCACTACTGAAGCTAGACTACACGTGAAATAGCTTGAATAACATGCTTTCATAACCATGATAAACTCATGCATGACATAATATGAAATAATTTGATATATAATATAAATTACATAACTTATAACATCCGACCACATGGTCTAACATGTCACTACACACATGTGGACCCTGATTCGGTTTCCCTAATGACTGACCATAATGACCGCAGTTGGTGTCCATCGTCCTCAAGCTCGTTCTCCGCATGCATACATGAAATGCATGCAAAACTGAAAATGAAAAGAGTAAGTCGAACAAACTGTTGGGATTTTGGGCGGCAATCGGGTAAATGCAGCGAAACGTAAAAAATCAAAATTTTCTGATTTCAATAATTTTTCTTGGGTAATCAAAATAAACTAATTTATTTCTATTACTCAATACTTAAAAATTGAAATTTTTACCCAAAAATCAGATTTTTCAGTAATTATCATTTAGCCCCAAAACTTTGTATTTTTGTCATTTTAGTCCTAAATTGTCAAATACAATTCTAATTGATTCCAAATCAATCCCAAAATGATTTGTACATGTCTAATACATGAAAATACAATTTTCAACTCAAGAAAATAATTTTTCCTCTTATTGTCGAATGATCCATAAACTTTCAAGAATTTACAATTTTGTCATTTTTGTTCAAAACATGTCAAGATGAAATCCAAAAATTTCCAAATTTAATATACATCATATATACATCAAATCTCATCACATATATGAAAAGTCCCAAATTTGGTGAAGGTTAAAAACCCTAATTTTATAATTTCACAAATTAACAAAATTAACTCCAAATTAATTAAATCTAATACTTTAATTCAATTTCCACAACACCAAACAAGCCTCACCACCATGAAACAACTCAAGAACAATTCTAGGTCAATCATGAGTGGCTAAGTAACTCTAGAATGGCAACTAACCATCAAATGGCAAAAAGAAAGCTTAATAAACAATTTTAAGCATTCTTATTCAATTTGCATGCTTCCATCTTTCATCCAAGTTCCCAATCATCAAAACACATCCATAAGAAAGTAGAGAAGAAACTAAGCTACACATGTTGATTCTGATGCATAGAGTCTAACTCTGATTTCATGGTCTCTTGCCAATTCGCGAAGTTGATGTCCAACATCGCTTCTCTATAGGTATAAGAGTCAGTCTCTTTGACTAAAAGAACATCCAGACTCTTTTCTTGTATCAAATACAAGCGTTCAGGAGGTCTAGACACCCTTTGGGACCTACGTAGTGTGTGTGTTGAAGGCTCTTCATCTATTTGAACTTGAGGTTCCTCCAATGGTTCATTGGTTCCAGGTTGTACTTCATCAAGTTCAACCTGTCTATGATTACTTCATTCAGACAAAAATTCTACCTCTAGAAATTTTGCGAAGCGAGCTACGAACACATTTCGATGCTCGATATCATAGAACAAATATCATTTCGTATTTGAAGGATATCCAACAAACCTAAACTTTTTCCCTTGAGGCAAAAACTTATCTGGCTGAGCCATCCTGACATAAGCAGGACAACCCTAAATCTTAACATAATTAAGATTCGGTTTCCTACCAGTCCATATCTCATATGGAGTTGTAGGAACGGCCTTGGAAGGAATCTTATTCAAAAGATGAACAACAGTTAAAAGAGCATATCCCCATAAGTAATATGGAAAATCTGTAAAACTCAACATCGATCGAACCATATCCAATAAAGTCTGATTTCTCCTTTCGGACACTCCATTGTGTTGTGGAGTACCCGGAGGAGTATATTGAGCGAGAATCTCATTCCCTTTTAAATAATCGGTGAACTCACCACTCATATATTCACCGCCTCGATCAGATCGTAGACATTTAATATATTTACCAGTCTGTTTTTCTACTTCATTTCAGAATTCTTTGAACTTTTCAAAAGTTTTCGATTTCTGTTTCATCAAATAAACATAACCATACCGTGATAGATCATCGGGAAAGGTAACGAAGTAGGAAAAACCATTGTGAACAGTGTGACTCATAGGACCACATACATCAGAATGTATTAGTTCCAATAAGTTAGTGGCACGGTGTCCTACACCCGAAAATTGGGCTTTGGTCATTTTATCCTGAATGCAAGATTCACAAGTTGGATAAGGTTCAATGGTAAGATTATATATCAAATCATTCCTAACCATCTGGGTTAGGCGTTTCACACCTATATGACCCAACCTCTTATGCCACAGTTCAGTATTATTTATATCAGATACTTTACGTTTATTAATTACAGCATTAAAGATATCTTGTGAGGAATGCAAAATGTAATGACTATGCTCATTTGGACAAACAAGGATCTGAACATTATCTCTATCATATAAATATAAAGAACGATTCTTAATATTTACATTATATCCTTCAGTATCTAATACAAAAAATGATACAATGTTTGCAACACATCCTGGTACAAAAAAGCAGTCATGCAACAAAAGGCTCCCACTTGGTAGGGGAATCTCGCATAAGCCCACAATAACTGCATCCAAAGAGTCGCCACTCCTGAATCGTAATTGCATCTCCCCAGATTTTAGCCGTCTACTTTCCTTCAGCATCTGCAACGAATTGCAAATGTGAATTGGACAAGCAGAATCCAAAATCCAACTGGATGACATAGCTTCACAAGCTAATGAGATATCAATAATGGGAAAAAAAGGTACATGAAGTAGATGCTCTTTCATTTCTGATTTGCACCAAATAGTCAGGATAATTCATTTTCCAGTGGCCAATCTTGCTGCAGTGGTGGCATTTATCTTCGGCAGCTCTCTTGGGTTTAGTTATCTTACCATATGGTGGAAGATTTGTACCCTTTTTTTTCTTCCCTTTATTCTTCTTCCTTTTCTGTTTAGATTGGGAGGAAGCAGGAAGAGCAGTGGGTTTAGGAGGGCGAGTCGGTACTCCCTTCCTCAGATCTTCCTCCGCATTTTACAGCATCTTATGCAGCTCTTGGTAAGAACAACTAATCCCATTCATATTGAAATACATCACAAATTGGCGATATGATGGTGGGAGAGATCCAAGTATGACACTTTGTCTTAAAAAGTCATTGAGAGGGAAATTATAACGCCTCAACTGTTTGATCAAATCAATCAGATGAAGCACATGAGGGCTCACAGCCTGTCCATCTTCCAATTTTGTATGGAACACTTCCATTGTAATTTTATGAACCGAGACCCGTTCTTGGTTCATAAAGGACTCTCGCAACCGCGTCATCATAGTATATGCGTTAGGCAATCCAAAATATTGCCTCTTAAGCTTCGGTGCCAAGGAACTGCGAATATATGATTTGACTCTTCTATCATCATCTCTCCACTTTTGGAGAGTCTCATGTTCCTCTGGTGTTGCATCATCTGCTATGGCAAGTGGCAACAGACCTTCTAACACATATTCTATTTGCTCAGACCCAAGAACAATTCTTAGATCCAAGTCCCAATCTGTAAAGTTTTCAGCGCCTTTAAGCTTGTTCGTATCTAGTATACGAGCAAAAGGATTAGAAGCAGATGCCGCCATCACAAATCTATCATATAGATAACGAAAAACGGTTAGCAGACAAAATAGTTTCACATAATATAAAATAAATAAAGCATAAATAGATCATGAATTTTTAATCTAAAAATGCCCCTCCCACTATTACATGCAATACTGTAATCCCCAAACAGAATGCAAACAAATAATTAATCAAATTAAATTTAATAGCGAAAGGTGTATCCCATGAATATAATTCATTAGATAGACAACTCATTGTCAATCACTCAATAGTGACTCATGGGTTCCAGTCCTGGTCGTTTCTCGTTGTGACAGCTTTGACACGTTCACAAGGAGGTGTACCAAGGTTAAACTTGTCAATGATAAATTCAAGATACTTTCGTAGTCCTGATAGCTTTGGCACGTTCAGGATTACCGATTTCGCTTGAATTTATCTAGTGTCACATATACATCAAGTATGGATAAATTTCTATCAACTACACCCTCACTGCTTTGGCACGATCTCAGATGCAGCCATAGAACAGATATCCAAAAATCGTATTGACAAGACGGACCAAGAAATATGCATCTAATACATATTACTTTTAAAACCTTATTTATTACGGATTTTCCACAAAAATGATACGTATTTAATTTAATCAAATTAAATAAATACAAGCATGTATAAAGTAAGAACATAATTAACCATTGAATTTAAAGGCATATTCATATCATGTGTTCAGGTTCAGACATACTCTGATACCATTTTTGTTGGGGTTTTGGGCGGCAATCGAATAAACGCAGCGGAACGCATAAAATAAAAATTTACCGATTTCAATAATTTTTCTTGGATAATCAAAATAAACTAATATATTTCTATTACTCAATACTTAAAAATTGAAATTTTTACCCAAAAATCAGATATTTCAGTAATTACCATTTAGCCCCAAAACTTTGTATTTTTGTCATTTTAGTCCTAAATTGTCAAATACAATTCTAATTGAATCCAAATTAATCCCAAAATTATTTGTACATGTCTAATACATGAAAATACAATTTGCAACTCAAGAAAACAATTTTTCCTCTTATTGTCAAATGGTCCCTAAACTTTTAAGAATTTACAATTTGGTTATTTTTGTTCAAAACATGTCAAGATCAAATCCAAAAATTCCCAAATTTAATATACATCATATATACATCAAATCTCATCACATATATGAAAAGTCCCACATTTGGTGAAGGTTAAAAACCCTAATTTTATAATTTAACAAATTAACAAAATTAGCTCCAAATTAATTAAATCCAATATTTTAATTCAATTCTCACAACACCAAACAAGCCTCACCATCATGAAACAACTCAAGAATAATTATAGTTCAATCATGAGTGGCTAAGTAACTCTAGAATGGCAACTAACCATCAAATGGCAAAAAGAAAGCTTAATAAACAATTTTAAGCATTCTTATTCAATTTACATGCTTCCATCTTTCATCCAAGTTCCCAACCATCAAAACACATCCATAAGAAAGTAGAGAATAAACTAAGCTACACATGTTGAAGCTTATAATCTTAGAAACAATTTTCAAGAAGAAGAAAGTAAGAAAAACCTTACCAAATTTCCAAAAAAATGCAAGCTTTTCTTCTTTCTTTGACTTTTCCTCTCTTTCTCACTTTGTATTTGATTTTCTAGGGTTCTTAGATTGTGAAACAAAAAATAAAAAAAATGGCTTTATATATTTCCAATAATCACCGAAAATTGGAGGAAAAATACAAGCCATAAGTTTTATTTTTATTTCATAAATCGGAAAAAGATTTAATGAATATTTTGTGGTGTAAAACAATTAATCAAATTAATGTTTATCACATATTATCCAATTAAATCATGCCATTTAAACCAATCAAAATTGGCCATGAAAATCAATTAAAATAAGCCATTTAGTTTACTTAATAAAGTAAACTAGATATTTAATATTTAATTATTTAACATTTAAATAATCAAATAATTAAATACACATATCTCAAATATATGTATTATATTTAAATTAAATAATCAAAATACATATATTAATAATAAATGTCAAATATCATAATTCGACATTTAATAAATGGCCGATAAGATCTTAAAAGCATGTATCTATGTTTAACCGTTAAACGACTTATAAATAATCAGTATTATTTATAAAAGTTACCCTAGTGCCCTACGGGTATATCTCATTAGTGAGACTCTATAGGTTCAGACATATCCGTCACGAAATCCAATTTCGTGTCCATAATCTACCCACCCGTAAATTATGACGAACACGGAAAAAATCTCTGAACCATACAGGTCGAGGTCACTGCAGATGTATAATCCTTCCGTCACAAGTATCCGGATTATTCCAGAGATATAGATATAAATGTCAAATCTCTTTAAGTATAATCCCGTCGACGATTCTATTAACAATCTCTTCAATAACACTTAGAACTGATTTCTATAGTGTACCACGGGCCCATGTATTTAACAGATTGCTAATTCCATGTGGATACCTATGCTCTGTACACAGAACTGACGGATCCTATCTTGATACGCACGGGATATCATGAGGATCATTCCACACCCAACGAACATGCGGAGGTATGATCTAAATAGATCGGTGACGTGACTTCCATCAAAGTGTGGATGATGCCTCATATATCCATAGTGGTATCTCAATTTGAAGGATCATTATGCTCACTCAACCCGAGAAGATTCTTATTGACGGTTGTGTACCATATATTAAGAATCTTCGGCGAGTCGTTCAGTGTTTATCCGATATAAACACCTACGTGTCTATATGAGTCTCCCTAGACTCATGGTTCATTGAGAAACCATTAGAATCAATCATTCTAATATTCAATATGTACCGGTCTCAACGGGTTTACTTACTGACCAAGTAATTGTAAACCTTGACCAGGAACAATTAAAGAATGATACCGTTATGATATTGCTGAATGTCAGTTGCGACGCTTTTGCAACTGTATCATAACCAATCACTCTATGGTCATTTACGTCTTTACCATATAATAAAAGAATTTATATTGTAGAAACTGTTTATTTTATTCATTAATAAAATATATACAAAAGTATTTACAGGGAAATACATAAGAAATTGACCCTCAGAGCACCAACCCTAACACGAACGACTTAGTGAGTGAACGTAAAAATATAAAATAGTGTGATACCATATACAAAGTGAGTGAATTCACGTTATTTACTTTATATTTCATTATTTAACGTTCCCTCACTAAGTCGTTCATACGACATACTCTTTTCATTTCTTAGTGTTGCAGGCATTTCATGTATGTATGTGGAGGACGAGCTTTGGGACGATGGACACCAACTGCAGTCATTAGGGTCAGTCGTCAGGTTTAGTGTCAAGAGTCCACACACGCACATTGTTATTACACGTTAGGCCATTTGGCCGCATTCTAATTGTTATGTAATTCAAGTCATGCCAAGTATGTTTTGAGCAGTCCATGCATAATGATGCATGTTTATATTTAGTTCATGGGAAAATACATGTATGAATATGGTAAGTATAAGCTAGGAACTAGTTCAAGTCATCTTAGGCATGTATAAGTCATGAGTAGTCATGTAGTGTATATTTTGTATAATCAATTTCATGACATGCATGTACACAAGAACAATCAATTTAGTGTGAATCACGATTCATCATGTATTTTCACGTTAAAGGCTTATGGAGATGGTATCGCCGTCTCATGCCGGTCATGTCCGGGAAATACTGGGGTGTGACATTAATACCCATACGTACATAGTACCCATATTCGACCATTACAGACCCATTTTAAATTTTATTGATTCAAGCCAAATCCATACATAATCAATGCCACAACAACCATAAAGCATAACTAACACTCTAGCAATCACTAACATGCAAAATAAACTAATAATAGGCTTAGGGTTTCCATGGGTTCTTAAACAAAGCTTGAGAAATAAAATAAAATCATTTAGTTGACTACTATAATGAGATTATAGGCTTACTTGCTTTGTTTATCACCAAAAATTGCAAAGAAATCTCATTATCCATTGAATTTGCCACGCATGTGTGATAACGAAATGAAAAAAAAATATTTGGGGATGTTTTTGTTTCTTCTTTACTTGTGGAAATGGGTTAAAGAAGAAGAGGAAATGGCCAAAATAAAGGGGCCATATTTTTTAGTTTTTTTTATGAATTAAAATAATAATATATTTGTGTCACATGTCTAATTTATGTTAAAATATTCGTAACAATGCACCACATTCATGAAAATCACTAAATTTTACTTGGTTCTGCTCAAAATTTGAGAAAATATATAATATCAAAGTTGTAGGTCTATATCTAAGCTTTACGAAGGTTTTAATATCATTGAAAACAAACACTTGTAGGCGAAGTTATATCTCATGTAACCTAAATGCAAAATATATGCTAAAATTTAAATATGCAAATGCAATACTTACAAAAAATAATAAGTGAAAACAAAAAGTAAAAAATAAACGAAAAAAGAAAATAACATAAATGTAGTGATTAGATCCTAAATACGTCCTTTAATTCTTGTTAATTAAGATCTCAATTGAATTTCATGTTCAGTTGTCTCAATTTCTCACAGAAAATTAGGTTCTCATAGAAAATTATGGAAGAATATCTATATGAGGATGGTTTAAGAAATTATTTGGCAAAATGCAAGCTACATTTTACTTGAGTTTTCTGTCTTCTGTAACCTTGAAGAATCAAGTGCATTGTTTGTATATACATGGGATGTCTGGATTTATAATTCAATTAGGATCAATTAAGACATCTTGGATTCTACACAAATATAAAGAATGGAAATAAAAAACGTAAGATGGAGAAAATAAAAAAATAAAATTCATGGATGTTAAATTATTATTTTATTTACAAAATAATATTCCCCGACAACGGTGTCAAAAACTTGACACACTCACAAAGTGGTTCTTTACTCCCAATTATAAGAGT
>SKCR01021375.1:0-62666 GCA_019454045.1 Zanthoxylum bungeanum
AATTTTTCAACAAATTGGTCCAACCAAAATGCAATTAAACATCATGTTAAAACATGCTCAATCAAACAATTTAACTAAATCATGCTCAAAATCAATTTACCCAAATTTTAACCCTAAAAGTTTCATGCTTGAACCTAAGCTCTTGATGCCATTGTTGGTTTTTAATCTAGGTCCCAAGATCAAACAAGACATGAAAATATTGCGTGAACACACCAACGGAGATAGCAGAATACTCACATTGATCGGTTGAGTCGATTTGGAGACGAATGAAGCCAAAAAGCCCACTGTTTTTGGCGCCACTGGTAGTAGTCCACTGCCTTGCAAAATAGAAATTTGAGCTGCGAAACGGAGCTCCAAGCCTCGTCCGACGGATCCCGGCTCATGGGTGAACCTCCCTACCACCTTCGCAAGACTCGTAAGTGTGCTAGCACTTGATTTCTCACCATGAAAAACCACTCTTGGCTTCCCTATTGCTCACGCCATTTTGCTTCCAAAACCAGTGAGTATTTCTCACTTTGGGCGTGAGAGAAGAGAGAAATTTGAGAGAGAAGAAATTGTGTAATGGTTAGATGCAAAAGTGTAAAATCAATTTACTTTTATATTTTCCAAAATATAAAATGATTTACCTTTTGCTTTAATTCAAAATCAAGCAAAATGTTGGAGCCAAAAGCAAAGATGCTTTCCACCACTTGCATCCACTATTCACATCAACTTTAAGTCATATCAACTTTAATAAAGTGACATGTCTTTCAATCAATCAATCACATAAATCAATCAATCACATCACTCAAAGTGACATTTGATTTGACGCTTGATGTGACGAATGATTTGACGCTTGATGTGACTTGTGTCGCCGCACTCGAATTCGAAATACGAATGCGCTCGCAATCACACTCGGGCTCGGGTTCGTTAATTCCAAATTAAACGATTTTTCCGTCGCGTCGTAATTAGATGATTACGCCTAGCAAATTCACTATTCACGTCGCTAATGAATTAATTCTAAATTAATTCGTTCGCCCGAATTAAAATCTAATTTAATTCCGCGTCGAAATCTTATTTCGTTTAATATATCGAATATATTAATTTAATCGATTAATTCCAAATTAATCGTTATCTCTCTAGACGATATTTTATCCTAGATAAAATATCTCTGTAATTAATCCTAGATTAATTTTCTCTCTCTCTCTATATAATCCCAGATTATTCAAGAGTGCGAGTTGTGCTTCATCGGTGGATTATCGGGAAGCGACCCATGAGATCCCCGGATAAGTTGGCAGTAAATACGGTCGTCGGAGTATCCGAATCACGTACGTACCAAGTACTACGTTTTACCGATTTACGAGACAAAGTCGACTCCTAGCAAAGCACCAAGTCTTCCCAATTCTCCGGACATATCCATTTAAGAATATTAAGATCTGTATCAAGCGTAGTATACGATTGTATTGTGTATATCGGCCCAGTATCGGATAGTCACGTGCTAGGCCTGGGGCTGGATAAGTGTCTGTCCCGTACGAAGCACATGTCGGATGTTTGGTAACTAGTCTCTATAATCGGATATACATGACCTTGTCATAATATCCCGATGGCCGCGCACACTTAAGAGCACTAATACCGTATCCTGCGTGACATCATCTCCAATATGACTGGAGTGATACTTCCGTCTTGACATCACATCCAATACACTACGACTCTCTGATAAACCCAGAAGTGGTGTACGCAGAACCGGTAAAGCCTGTACCACCAAGACCAAAGTTTATCGATTATCGTAAGTATTAGCGATGTAAGTCTCAGGTTAAGACTATACACACCTACCTTGATTTCGGCCTCCCATAGACACATAGTCATAATACCAATGGGATTCCGAAGGGTCTATCCAGAGCGAAGCTGTTTCCCGTACCATCGGTGAAACACGACCTCCTATCGCACTTGCATAAGTATCCAATACTTATATATATGAGAACTATGCCGTTGTGCCCTCACAACGCACACAAGTGCAATACTAGCCTATTCTGCATTATCGATGTCCAGTCTCGTTAAAACTCCGGCTAGGGATATTTAATGATTAATCCTTCGTGGACTGATACTGTCTCATATCATTCTCAGTCCAGGAACTAATCATAGGGACCTCTCTTCATTTATATATCTATGGTGATCTAATCACAAATGATGAGAGTGCAATTTCCTTGTCACATAGTTAATTTGCTACAACAACACAATGATCTGTGCAAATAGTGACGCTATGGGTCATTATGTCCAACAGTAAGAACAACTAATCCCATTCATATTGAAATAATTACAAATTGGCGATATGATGGTGGCAGAGAATCCTAGTATGACACTTCGTTCCTAAATGCCATTGAGAGGGAATTATAGCGCCTCAACTATTCGATCAAATCAATAAGATGAGCACGTGAAGGCTCACAGCCTGTCCATCTTCCAGTTTTTCATGGAACAATTCCATTGTAATTTTATGAACCGAGACCCGTTCTTGGTTCACAAATGACTCTCACAACCGCAAATCATAAAGTTATATGCGTCAGGCAATCCAAAATATTGCCTCTTAAGCTCCGGTGCTAAGGAACTAAGAATATAAATTTGACTCTTCTATCATCATCTCTCCACTTTTGGAGAGTCTCATGTTCCTCTGGTGTTGCATCATCTGCTATGGCAAGTGGCAACAGACCTTCTAACACATATTCTATTTGCTCAAACCCAAGAATAATTCTCAGATCCAAGTCCCAATCTGTAAAATTTCAGCGACTTTAAGCTTGTTCGTATCAAGTATACGAACAAAAGGATTAGAAGCAGGTGTGTCGCCATCGCAAATATATCATATAGATAGCGATAAACGGTTAGCAGACTAAACAGTTTCACATAATATAAAAATAATCAAAGCATAAATAGATCATGGATTTTTAATCTAAAAATGCCCTCCCACTATTACATGCAATACTGTAATCCCCAAACAGAATGCAAACAAACAATTAATCAAATTAAATTAATAGCGAAAGGTGGATCCCATAAATATATTCAGCTCACAGCTTTAGCACGATCTCGCCTACGTATATTCATTAAGTAGACAACTCATTGCCAATCACTCAATAGTGACTCCTGGGTTTCGGTCCTGGTCATTTCTCATTGTGACAGCTTGGCACGTTCACAAGGAGGCGTACCAAGTTTAAACTTGTCAATAATAAATTCAAGATACTTACTTGCGTAGTCCTGAAAGCTTTGGCACGTTCACGATTTCCGCTTTCGCTTGAATTTATCTAGTATCAATATACATCCGGTATGGATAAATTTATATCAACTACACACCTCACTACTTTGCACGATCTCGGATGCAGCCATAGAACAGATATCCACAAACCGTATTGACAAGACGGACCAAGAAATATGTATCCAATACATATTACTTTCTAAAAACCTATTAATTAGGGATTTTCCGCAGAGATGAACGTATTTAATTTAATCAAAATAAATAAATAAAAACATGTATAAAGTAAGAACATAATTAAACATTGAATTTAAAGGCATATTCATATTATGTGTTCAGTTTCAGACCTGCTCTGATACCATTTTTATTGGGGGTTCGGGTGGTAATTCAGGTAAACGCAGCAGAACGCGGAAAATCAAAATTTTTCAATTTCAATAATTTTTCTTGGGCAATTAAAATAAACTAATTTATTTCAATTACTCAATACTTAAAAACTGAAATTTTTAACAAAAAAATATTTTTCAGTAATTACCGTTTTGCCCCAAAACTTTGTATTTTAATCATTTTAGTCCAATTTTGTCAAATACAATTCTAATTGATTCCAAATCAATCCCAAAATGATTTATACATGTGTAATACATGAAAATACAATTTTCATACATGTGTAATACATGTGTAAAAAGATAATAAAACTAATGCACACAAAAGCAAAAAGACAAGCGAAAAGAGAATAAAGATGTTAGTGACTAATCAGGTGAAACTTCTACTCCAAGTCAATAGTTGTTTTGTTTATTCTAAATTACCGAATAAGTAAATTCTCCGATTATTTTTACCATTCTCCATATACACAGCCAACAAAATATTAAACAACTCATTTTTGCCACAACAGTCATAAGTGCAGTTGATAAGAGAGTAATATTTTTGTCCTAAAGTTCTATCAGATTTACACCTTTTTGTAGCAATTGAATAATTTTTCTCATTTTTTTCTGATTTTTCTTTGATTTTTCTCTATTTTTTATTTATATACAATAT
Organism: Zanthoxylum bungeanum; assembly: GCA_019454045.1. Lineage (NCBI taxonomy): Eukaryota > Viridiplantae > Streptophyta > Magnoliopsida > Sapindales > Rutaceae > Zanthoxylum > Zanthoxylum bungeanum. The sequence goes on from SKCR01021375.1 coordinate 4,250, forward strand.
CTTCCATCTATGTAACGAGTGTTGGGTCGGTGGCTCCCAAACCAGTTGGTTTTAGGGCACCAGGTGTTAAGACACCCCTACGGACTTAATTACCCAGACTTCAGATATAAATATTTTTTGCAGCATCTTTGATCCATGTAGCGAGTGTTTGGGCCAGTGACTCCCAAACCAGTTGGTTTTAGGGCACTAGGTGTTAAAACACCCTTACAGACTTAATAACTCGGATCTCGGACGTTTTTTTTTTTTTTTTTTTTTTTTTTTTTACTCCATTTGCTTTTGAGATGTTCCTCCAATTAAACTAGAGCACTGAATATTACAAAATTTTTCAATTTTAGCTCATGTCCGTATGTTACTATATATGTTGATAATACCTGCTAACTGAACATATGAAGATTCATTTTAGTCCGTTTTAAGAGAATTCACAAATTAAATAATTCAAAAAAAGAAATAAACAAAAATTAACTTGTTTCGAATTAGGTTTGAGATACGTCTCAGGAGTGGAAACTCCTTACTCGGCTATCTTTTACCAATTTCACCTTTTTAGTCAAAATAAAACACAAAAACGCAAAATATTTTTGTAATTTTTTGAAAATTTTTCAATTTTTTTGTATTTTTCGAAAAATTTTGGACTAAAAATAAAAAATAACACACAACTAAAAATAAGGTACTGATCAACTAATTCCCTCCCCCAAACCTAAATGAGACATTGTCCCCAATGTCTTAAACAGTAGAAGAAGAGTTTAGAAAATAATACCTGGTTAGCTGAAATTCTACAGGAAATTAAAGGTTAAGATCCAGATTAATTCCGCCTCTTACCACGATCGTCCTCGGACCAATTTATCTTTGAAAGGATAGGGTCAACTTGTGGTTCATAGGCTATGAGTTGGTCTATTAGATCCGGAGCAGTTCTGGCAGTAAGAGGAGTTCTTTCATAGGTTTTGACACGAACCCATTTCTCCGAGCATCATCAAGAAACACACAAAGAAAATCATAAAATCCATCAACGTTAAGCAGTCCAAGCGGTTTCTGGTGTATGTTCAGGTTCGCCCAAGATAGACTATAAAAATTTCCTCCAATGTGCCCAAGCCACCTGGCAAAGCGATAAAAGCATCAGCACGGTTAATCATTTCTACCAGTCGTTCAGACATACCTGGCACGATCAGTTCCCTCTCCGTTTGATGATCCAATAAGATTTGCCTCTGCCAAGGGTTTTGGGATGATTCCCAAAACATGACTGCCTCCTTCCTGTACAGCCTTTGAAACGATCCCCATAAGTCCAAGATTGCCTCCGCCATATATTAAGTGCATATTCCTTGCAGCTAAGACTCGACCCAACTCCTGTGCTGCTTCTACGTATTGTGGCTTAGTACCAACACTAGTACCGCAAAACACACAGATATTTTCAACTCGTCTTCTTGAAGTAGCTTCCATTTTTTTTTATGTGTTTCTTTCTCAACTCTGGATGCCTTCAAAAGTGCAATGACGGGCTGAATTTATAGTACCTGAAAAGGGTGAGTAAAAATAGCACAAGTATCTTCCAGAGGACGATTAGTAGCGAAATAATATCGTGTTAGTCAAAAAGGTCTGGATCCTGTCGGAGAAAATTAAAAGAAAACAACAAAACAAATCACAATTATTAAGAAAAGACAAAGAGATATAATATTTACAAGAAAAGTAACGGCTTGATGACGTCTATATGCGTCAGGGACAAGCTTCCCATCCAATTTTCTTATAAATTGGCAAACAGGGTCTTTTTGAGTCAGATTCCCGAGACTTAACAGTTGTCTTTCCTTTTGGAATTGTGTATGTAATTTGCGAATGGCTATATGAACATATCCACTGGGATGCGTCTCAAGAGTTAAGATATATCATCTAAAGACTCCTTACTCAAGCCATCCCTAATGAATTTAATTTTGTCTTCGCGATTATCAGACACCATTCCTAAAGAACGACAACGAGTGTTGCAATTAAATCGTGCACATTTGAAACAAACACCCATTTGCTTAGCTCTACGTTTCTTTGCATAGGTGCTTCTTCCAAAACCAGGCAGATGTGAAATAAAAGAGTCAGAAGACTCACCTGCCAATCGGACTCGTGCTTCAATTACCCAACGAATGTCATTGGGCACACCGTGGATCGTCAGTAGTCTCATTCGTTCCAAGCGAGCTTTGTAACTTTCATCAGAGATTTTTGAGGGAGAGAAGGAAATTGCTTGTGAAGATTTGCGAGAGCTTCTTCCATCTTGAAATGACTAAACCTGCAAAAATTAAACACACCAAAATAAAAACAACAAATCACAATATATACAAAATTGCATGGGTTGCCTCCCTGCGAGCGCTAAGTTTAAAGTCGTCAGCCAGACTTGACTTCTCGAACGTTAAGCTGGATCTGAAAGTGTGACACTTTCTTTTTGTCGCTCAAATGATTCTCCCCAGTAGTGCTTGACACGCTTGTTTTTTAAACCTTGAAAGTTTTGTTAGCGTCAGGATCATGTATCTCAACGGCTCTATTTGGTAAAACTTTGGTGATCACAAATGGACCTGACCACCGTGATTTTGGCTTCCATGGGAAGAATTTCACCCTTGATTTGTTTAACAGTACCTTCTGCCCTGGTTCCAGTTGTATGCGCACTAACTTCTCATCATGTCTTTTCTTGCCCTTTTCTTTGTACAATTTGGCATCTTCAAAAGGCTGATTGTGAAATTCCTCCAATTCGTTGAGCTGGTGGAACTTTTTCTCTTCTGTTGCTTGTAGAGCAAGAATTGGCTCTTTCAGTGCAAAAGATGCTTTATCTTTAGGCTCCACAGGCAATTGACATGTTTTAAGTTGTCAGTAGAACTTTGTCTTTCATCAGAGTTCTGAATGGTACTGTGTATCACATCGAGTTTGAAACATTCCTCCTTCTTTTCATCATCTGGGAAATTCATGGCCTTGAAAACATTGAATGTTACTTCTTGGTCCTGTACCCTCATGGTTAGTTCTCTTTTTTGTACATCAATAATGGTTCGACCTGTAGCCAAGAATGGTCTCCCGAGGATGATTGGCACGTCTGCGTCTTCCTCCATATCAAGGACAATAAAATCTGCTGGGAAAATGAATTGTCAACCTTGACCAGCACATCCTCAACTACGCCTCGGAAATACGAGCGTTCTATCAGCAAGTTGTAGTGAGACTGAAGTTGGCATTGTTTCTCCAATCTGTAATTTCCTGAAAATAGAAAAAGGCATCAAGTTAACACTAGCACCTAAATCACATAAAGCCTTACCAAAGTTATGTTCTCCTATGACGCAAGGAACAGTGAAACTGCCAGGATCTTTCAACTTCGGGGGAAGTTTCCTCTGAATGATAGCACTGCATTCTTCTGTTAATGCTACTGTCTCGTAATCTCCCAATCTCCGCTTTTGTGAAAGAATATCTTTCATGAATTTGGCATAGGTGGGCATTTGTTCCAACGCTTCTGCAAATGGAATGTTGATATGCAGCTTTTTGAAGATCTCCAGGAACCGGGAAAATTGCTTGTCCAATTTATTCTTCTGAAGACGTTGAGGAAAAGGTGGAGGTGGAGTGATCTGTTCTTTTTCCTTTGCTTCTTTTTCCTCCATCTGTTGCTTTGTTTCTTTTGGAACTTCCTCAGCAGTTGAATTGACTCCAACATCTTTGTTGATTTCAGTACCGCTCTTTAACATGATGGCATGACATTGTTCCTTCCCCATGTTTCTTGGATTTGGCTCTGTGTTGCTAGGAAGGGTACCTGGCGGTCTGTAACTCTGAGCATTTGCCAGTTGTCCCATTTGATTCTCCAGTGCTTTAATAGAAGCAGATTGACTTTGAATTAATGTTGCTTGGGATTGAAACATAGCATCGTATTTTCTTTCTCGCTTTTTGAACATCTCTGCAAACCATTCTTTCTTTCTGGTCTTTTTCATGCTCCTGGATTTTGTTCTGTTGCTGGAATTCAGGTGGTGGATAGTTCTGCTGTTGGCCTGAATTGTTGCTCCATGATAAATTAGGATGATTCCTCCACCCTGGGTTGTAGGTGTTGGAATATGGATTGTTCCCCTGTCTGTTGAAATTGTTGACATAATTTACCGTTTCTTCAAGTTGGTTTGACTCTGGTGCTTCCTCCATATGGTGAACTTGTGGATCCAGTGGTAAGAGTCTCCATGAATTTGCATATCTGATCTAGCTTGGTGTTGACAGCTGTATTGGCTCCACTTTCATAAATTCCTGCAATTCTTTGGATCATGCTCCTTTCAGTTGGCCATAAGGAATTGTTGTTGGCCATTTCTTCGATTAGTTCCCAGGCTTGATCTTCTCCTTTTGCCATTAAGCTCCTCCAGCAGCAGCATCAATTGTGGTTCTCATTATTCCAGAAAGTCCATTATAGAATGTTTGGACTTGAAGCCATTTTGGAATCTCATGGTGTGGACATTTCCGGAGTAAATCTTTGTACCTTTCCCAAGCTTCGTAGAGAGTTTCTGAGTCTTGTTGTACAAAGGATGTGATGTCATTCCTCAGCTTTCCGGTTCTGGCTGGTGGAAAGTACTTTGCAAGAAATTTGGTGGCTAAAGTGTTCCAAGTTGTGATGGAACCTGCTGGTAGTGAATGTAGCCAAGCTTTAGCTCTGTCCTTCAGGGAGTATGGAAAAACACGCAGTCTCATTGCTTCTTCCGCTTCGCTTCTTGGTTGTAATTAAAAGTGCCGCAAACTTCCAGGAAGTTACTGATGTGGGCATTAGGATCTTCAGTTGCATTCCCCCCAAATTGAACTGACTGCTGAATCATCTGAATGCATGTTTTGATGTCACACGCATTTGCTGGTAAGGGAGGAAGTACAATACAGGAAATGAGTCTGTCAACCATCGGAATGGTTCTGTCTCGAATGGGAATTGGTGGTGCAACGTTCAAAGGTTCAGGTTCCATGTTGACTAAAGCTTCTTGGCCTTCTCGCCTTTCCCTTCTCAACTGTCTGATGGTTCTTTCAATTTCTGGGTCAAGGGGTCGGAGTTCAAAGCTTCTGGTTCGTCTCATGTAGTTTCTGAGAACCTGAAACACAAGAAAAAAACGACAATAAGTAAAAAGAAATTAGATACAAGTAACGGTATCTAACCCCTAAACTAATAGTAAAAGATAAAAAAGTCCCCGGCAACGGCGCCAAAAACTTGACCGGCGTAAACACACACGTATAACGCAAGCGCACGTATCGTTCAAGTAGTATAAAAATATCGATCCCACGAGGACTTAATATCTAAACTATTAATTTTATGAGGTCAAATGATTACTAATATCTAACAAGTTGATTGATTGATTTGAAATGGTGACGATTCTAAATTTAAAAGCAAGTAAAAAAATTGTCGAAAATAGGTTTTAAGAAAATTCAATATTAAAAACAATCTAGGGTTGTGATTTCTTCCAATATCATTTTAAAGATGAAGTGGTTATCTTAAAGTTGGGTAATATATTGATTTATTAACCTGGAACACTAAATTATGTGTAAGCCTCTGTCGATGGTCAGACACAAATACCCAGTTTAACCCAATTGAACCATATGTCTATGTCAACCAAATTATCTGGATTCATTAAGTTTAAGTCCCAATTATGGCTACCCCCCCCGACACAGGTATATTCCTATCCTGTAAGGAAATCTATTAAAGGGTTATCTGTCCTCAAGGAAGATCGTGGGCTATTGAGTCTAAGGCTGAAACCTAAAATCCCTATGTCTAGTTCATTTTAGATTTACCAATCAATTTATTAATGGCCAGTTAATGAAAAAGCATTAAGTTTAAGACTCAATAAATAAATCTTTATATTACCCAAGCTATAATCTAACCCTTATAAAACGGTGATATTGATTTCATCACAACCCCAGATAACTGGCTTAGTTACGACACATATTTACGGGTAGTAAAAAAAAACTTAAAAAAATAAAAGACATAAAGTAAAATACTGAAAATTAAATACTGAAAAGTAAATGCTGAAAGTAAATGCTGAAATTAAATACTGAAAATTAAATGCTGAAAGTAAATTACTGAAAGTAAATTGCTGAAAGTAAATTACTGAAAGTAAAAACTGAAAATTAAAGAAAGAAAAGTATTGTGCGTAAAAGTAATTGCGGAAAGTAAAAACTGAAAAGTAAAGAAAAGAAAGTGCGAAAACGAAAATTAATTACTGAAAGCTGTAAATAAACAAACAAGATACAATCTTCTTAGTATTCTTAAGGAATTCCTTAGAAGAAAGTATGAATTTTACAAATGAAATGGCTTGGTATTTATAGGCAAAATTTTACCTCCATCAAATCATCCACCAAATCAATTATTAATTGCTCCACTAATTGCTCCACAATTGCTCCACAAATCCATTATTAATTGCTCCACTAATCTCTTATCATGTTTGGTGATGATTTGATAATTTTTATTATTTATTTATTAATTTATTTTTTGCTTTGAAAATGATTGAAAGTGACTTTAATAATTACACACACTACACACTTCTGGATGGTTCATCAATTTCGGGCATGAAATATTCAGAATTCGAAATTATTTTGTCTTTCAAAGTTGTAGATCTTTGAGTCTTCTTTAATCTGGAACTTGAATCAGCTCAATCCAATATCGGAGTAAAAATTATTCCCAAAATACGACAGATGCGCAAAACTGGAATTTCCAAAACTGCACTTCGTCAAAACGCCCTTTCAAGTTTCCAATCTCCAAAATTAAAATATCAAATCCAATAATTGCCCTTATTTGACCCATATTTCATCCTAAATGATTTCATTGAGACCCGATATTATTTTATCTGCAAAATAAACTAAAACACATCAAAACATTCATCAAACCCGAGAAACTAAACAAATATTAAGTTAAAGGGGCGGTAAATATTGATATATTTTCCGCTCATCATCGCCCAACTGTAGGACACACAGAAATTCAGCAACGCTGTTCCAGGCTCGCGGCCTGATTAGCAGTATGGATTAGCCCGCAGGGGAACTAAACGGAGAAATAAAATGGAGTCGCCACCCGGTGTGTGAACCGGGAAAAATGATTTAAGGCCGCACTCACCCCTCGCAAGGGAAGACCTCAAACCGTTGGGTTCGGAATGGTCCCTTACTTATGTCACTTGTAATGAACGGATTTGTGCAATTTTAACCAAGTCTACTCAACATACATTTGCAAAAGTAGTCTACATCTAAGTTCATATACAGCTTAAATGTAAGTTTGTATGATTTAAAAGTAAATTCTCATAACGACAAACATACATACAATATCACACAATAAACAAGTTGAATAAATAAACATCTAAATATAATGTAAATTAAATTCCTATTGCGGAGGTTAAATGACTAAATCATGTATAAAAATAACGTACTAAAACTAAATCATACTGAAAATAAAAAATAACCTCCTAACGGCCTAATCATACTTAAATACAAGTTTGGATGAAATGAAATATGTGAATCTCTCAAGTGGTACGGGGCATTGTATCCCGAGTGCAAACCATAATACCGTCCATTCGGATTCAGCTACAGAATTTATGTCCGGGTTTCCATCCAATATACCACAAGAGAGAACACATATTCCATTCATCCGGAAGTCACATCATACACTAATCCACAATACTCATGCGAAATAAAGTAATAAAATAACTAAAAATAAAGGATAATAAATAAAAGGGGTGCTCTCAGGTCTTACCTTTTAAGTCGCTTTTCGGGAGTGCGTTTCACGGTGTCGGAAGGGTTATTGTTCCGCTGTTTTCACTGGTCCACTATTTCCGCTATTTTCTCGAGTTCGTTGTTTTCTCTATTTTGTTTGTTTTCATCGGTTTGCAGTTTTCGCTGTTTTCACTATTTCCACTTGCGATTTCTCCTCATTTTTTTCTCTGTATTGTCTGTTTCCGCTGTTTTTATGGTTTTCGCTCGCGATTTCCGGTCTATTTTTGGGCTAGTCTTAGGATGATTCTTAGGCAATTTCGGTAGTCAGTTTGAGAAGCTATTTATGTATGCATGGCCCGCATGCAAGGGCAGTTTGTGGGCTATTTATGTGGAAGGGTTAGGGCTGACTGAAGGGGCTTATTTGCGTGGAAGTGTGGTGCGTTTTCAAGGACCGTTTGTGTGGAGTGCTGTCAGTGATTGTGCGGCTGTTTTGATGGTCGACTATGGGGCTTTATGAAGGCAGTTAGCGTGGCTGTTTAGGGGCAGCGTCAGGGATGGTTTCACGGCTGTTTGGTGCGTGTGAGGCAGCAGCGTGGAGCTAGGGTTTGTGGCTTCTGTTTGCTCTGGCAGTGAGGGTTTTGTGGCTTGTTTTCTCGGCTGATAAGGGGAGTAAATGGCGTGTTTCAGGTGGCTTACGTGAGAGGGCTGCATGGTGCCGAGTGGGGCTGCATGGGTTGTGTGTAAAGTTGGCGAGTGAGGTAAGGCTAGGCAGTTACGTGAAGGGCTGTTGAAGGGCAATCAGGGCGAGGGTTCGCGTGGAGGGCTGCTCATTTGGTTCACGTGTTTTTTTTAGAGGGAGTTAGCAAGACCTGTGCGTTTGTTGTTTGGCTATGCGTGAAGGCTAATATTTCTGGAGAGCTTATGAAGTGTAAGGACTAGTTTGTGAAGTGATTGAAGCGTGCAGGTGCGTGGCTTTTGGGTGGAGATGGCGTGAAGTTTGGGCGTGGAGTTGTCTGTGTTTTCGTTATTTGGTGAGGGGCGTGAGTAGTCTCTGTGAGTGTAGTGCTCGTTCAGTCGGTGGAAGGTTAGTTTGGTGATGGCGAGGGTTTATGAGTGTTGTTTGCTTAAGGTTGCGTGAATGGGTGATGGAGTTGTTCGTGAATGAGACTTTTGTTTAGGGTTATTGGTGTTTTAGGTTCTGTCGAGAGGAGAGGTGAGAGAGGAGTGAGTGTCTTAGGTTGCTGCTAATCGTGGCTGCATGAGTGGGTGTTAATGGCTGAGTCCTTTGTACGTTAGTGAAGGCTGAGCGTGAGGTTGTTTGCGTTGATTGTGAAGAGGCAGTGGGACGTGTTTCATGGTTATTTTATTTTGTGAAGAGGAGAGAGATGGTAGAGGGCTTCACGTGCGCCTCTCGCTAAGGGAAGAAGGGGTTTAGGTGTTTCTTTTTATAATGGATATGGGTTGAGGTTAGTGAGTTGTTATTATTTGTTATTAGGTGAGGGAATAATTTATTGGGTAGGCAAAAACATGTGGGGTTTTATTTTGAAAATGGGTGAGAGGCATGTGAGTGTGGTGGAAAGAGAAAAGTGATTTGTTTATTTGCTTGGTGGGACGTGGGCTTGACTTTAGAGGTGTGAAGGAATTGTGATGAGTGAGGCATGTGCATGTGAGGGAGCCGGGAGCAAGGGTTGGTCATGGGAGAGCTTGTGTCACGCATGAATTGGTGGCATTGTCTTGGGCGTGAATGAGGGGAATTTGAAGCTTTGTTGAATTTGTTGTTTGTTGTTCACGTGGGTGGGTCTTTGGTTTTGAAAATGGGTGATTTATGTGCATGATTTAGGGGCTTCACGTGGGGAGGAGAATTTGTTTTGATTTTTGTTGAATTAGTGGAGGATGAGTGGCTAATTGATGTTGAAAAAAAGAGAAAAGTGAAATGGCTTTGTTGTTTGTGATGGGTACGTGAGGGAATACGGGTAGGTTTAAGGTTCGGGCCGAGAATAAATTTTGAAACAAAGATTCGACGAGCAAACCCAATGCCAAACAAGCGAATAAAGTCCAACAAAATGTCAATTCTTGACTTTTCCCTTCCGACGTCCGTTTTCTGGACTTCCGCGACTTAAAAGGTAGTGCCTCCATACAAGGCTCATCATCGGGACTAACATGCAAAAATGCAGTGTCTACACCTCTTTTTAAGACTCATGACCGACTCAAAGGAGCAATATGGTCATTTTCAAAAATTAAATCAATTAATTATAATAAGCTTTAATGTTAGCAAATCAAATTTGCACACATTAGGCTTAATAAAATCATGCCATGTGTTTCAATAATAATTAAACATATTTCACAACATTTATGAAATATGGATATTATTTAACTATTCAAATATTTAACAATTAAATATCTACATAATTAATTAATATAATTATTATATATACGTATTTTTATTTACATTAAATAACAAATACATATATTTATGGCATGTGTCAAAGTCTCATTTGACAATTAATTAATGTGTATCTAATCAAATTATGTATCAAATATAAATACACAATAATTATTAAATGACCAAAATCCCCTAATACGTGTGTTATCGTTTAACCGATTAAACGATTCGAAGTAACTCTTTTAATCCGATGAAGTATTATGAATAATCTATATTATTCATAACGCGTTGCTCAAGTACTCAACGAGTACACTCATATTGTGGGACTCTCTAAGTTTAGGTTTATCCGTCACAAAATCCAATTTCGTGTGCATAATTCACCCACTCATTAATTATGACGATCACAGATAATCTCGCTAAACTATGCAAGTCGAGGTCATTGCATACGTATAATCCCTCCGTCATAGGCTATCCATATTATACCTGGGATATAGATAAGAACGTCAAATATATTCGGTATAATATAGTCGACTTTTCAATTTACGATCTCTAAATAACACTCGGAACTGATTTCTGAAGTTATACCACAGCCATGGATTTACTAGATCGCAAAACACATGTAGGATGTCTATGCCTTGTACACAGAACTGACAGATCCTCTCTTGATATGCACATCATATCATGAGCATCAGTCCACACCCAATGAATAGGCGGAGGTCTGATCTAAATAGATCGGTGACGTGACTGCCATCAAAGTGTGGAGGATAACTCATATATCCATAGTGGTATCTCAAGTCGAAGGACCACTATGCTCGCTCAACTCGAGAATATTCCTATTGACGTTGGTGTACCATCTATTAGGAAATCTTCAGTGAGTCGTTCAGTGTTTATCAAATAAACACCTACATGTCTATACGAGTCTCCCAAGACTCATGGTTCATTAGAATAAACCATCGAACCAAGTCACGATATACGACATGTACTGGTCTCAACGGATTTTACTAACCGACCCGTGTTAGCAAATCTTGACCAGGAACTTTATTTAAGGATATACAACTTATAGTGACGCTTTCCAATATCAATTACAAACTAAGTTGTAACTGTGCACTACGTTGCAAATCCTAGGGTCTTTGTCTAATATATATGTATCACTAAATCAGATTTAGTTTCAATCTAACCATAATTAGATATCTAATCGTAATTAGATCGAATATGTGTATAAAAGACAAAAGGTGCTACCATTAAATAAGTAATATTATGGAAAATGGAATTGCTGGTATTCATGAATCAGACATAAATACGATCCGGATTGGCACTCCGAGCACCAATCCTAACAGCTCATGTAATCTACTACTGTAAAATCCATCATAGTTATCCGGGTATGAGGACCCGTCCCAATAGTAATAGCCAACTTCATCCGGCCCAGCAGGACTACGGATGCTCACCCAAACCTGTATAATGGTGTCACGTCCTGGATCATAGTGGTGTATTTCACCCCCAAATCGTCCAAAGCTTCTTTGGCGATAATATCCACGGCGCTCCCAAGGTATGCCAATACCCTATCTACCTCAGCCTCGTTGATATTGGCCCTAATTATCATTGCATCATCATGGGAGTAACTGACCCATTGGGCGTCTTCCTTACTGAACATTATGGGCACCAGTTTAGCCTTTTAGATCCTCGGGGCTTTTTCCGTCGTCAGAACCTTCGAGCCTTTAATCCTGCAATAGTTATTTCTTGCCCGATTCGAATCCTCGACTAATGTCATTCCTTCTGCTATTGTGAACCTAGGCTTCCATCCCATTGTTATCTCTCTTCTGTTGGGTTCTCCTAGAACATGCCAAGGATCTATTAAGCATAAACATGTGTGAATAAACAAAGTGAGATTGCAGAAAAATACTCACAATGATCGGTTTTGGCGGATGTGGAGATAATAAAAATTTCCAACCTTTGTGTAGTGCTCCATGCTCTCCTTTGTATGAATGTTGAGTTTCAAGTTTGATCTCAGAATTCCAAACTCAAGGGGATAGTTTCCCTATCACCTTTGTAGACTCCATTAATGTGCTAGCAATGGAAAATTTTACAACAAAATATTCCCTTTGGTAGAGAGCAACTCTCGGCAATCTTGGAGAAATGAGAGGGAGAGAAGCTTTTAGTTTTTGCAAAAAAATTAGAGGGAGAGAGAAAATATGTTGTATTTGATTTTCCAAAATAAAAGTACCCAAATACCAAATCTTCCAAAGTTGGTAAAGGTCTTACACATCAATTAAAATAATGATTGTGTAAGAAACAAGCCATCACCAAATAACAACTTTCATCAACATAAAGTGATGAGATTGACTAGTGATGTGACTTGATGTAGGCCCCACTTAATTCAATATCCGAGTGGCCTACAAAACACATATCGGGCTAGGGTTTGTTAATTTCGAATTAACGAATTTTCCGTTGCGACGTAATTAAATCAAATTTAATTAAATAATAATGCCTCGCAAAATTATTAGGAAAGTCGCTCGCGAATTAATTCTAAATTAATTCGTTCGCCTGAATTAAAATCCAATTTTAATTCCGTGTTGAAATCTAATTTCAATTAATATATCGAATATATTATTTAATCGATTAATTCCAAATTAATCGTTCTCTCTCTACTCTTTGAATTTTATCCCAGATAAATTCTTTCTGCGATTAATCCTAGATTAATTTTCTCTCTCTCTCTCTCTTATAATTAATCCCAGATTAATTTTATTCGAGTCAAACATCATCGGTGAATCTTCGGGAAGCGACCCATGAGATCCCTGGATATGTTGGCAGTAAATCCGGTCGTCGGACTACACGTTCTTACCGATTTACAAGACATGGTTGGCTTCTAGCAAAGCTCTGTGCCTACCCAATTCTCTAGAAATATTATTTTAAGGAATACATAATCTATATCAGGCGTAATATACAAAGCATTTCTTATAACGATCCATTATCGGATGCACATGCTAGGCCTGGGGCTGGAATAGTGTCTGCCCCGTACGAAGCATATATCGAATCACTAGCAACTAGTCTCTTTAATCGGATAATCATGACCTTGTCATATTATCTCGATAGTTGCATCATAATAGAGTACCAGTTCTGTATCCCTGCGTGATCATCATCTCCATATGACTGAAGTGATACTTCTATCTTGACATCACACCCAATACACTACGATTCTCAATAAACCCAGAAGAGGAGTACACAGAACATGTTAAAGTCCTGGACGACCAAAACCAAAGCGTACTGATTGTCGTAAGTATTAGCGATGCAAGTCTCGAGTTAAGACCAAATACACCTACCCTAATTCAGATTCCCATAGACACATAGTTATACTACCAATGGGATTCCGATGGGTCTATCCAGAGCGAAGCTGTTTCCATACCATCGCTAAACAGAACCTCATATTACCTCATATATACAAGGATCATCCTAGTTTTGAATGAAATCATATTCTTTTATGATCTCATCAAAACATTGGTTCCAAGAACGCGATGCTTGCTTCAATCCATAAATGGATCGATTTAACTTGCAAACCTTGTTTGCATGTTTTGGCACGACAAAATCGTCAGGCTGTTACATATAAACATCCTCCAAAAGGTTTCCGTTAAGGAAAGCGGTTTTGACGTCCATCTGCCATATTTCATAATTGAAATATGCAACAATAGCAAGCATTATCCGAATGGATTTAATCATGGAAACATGTGAAAAAGTTTCATCGTAATCGACACCATTTCGTTGACGATACCCTTTCGCTACAAGCCTAGCTTTGTACGTTTGTATGTTTCCATCCATGTCGGTCTTCTTCTTGAAGACCCATTTGCAACCAATAGGCTTTACGCCTTCTGGTGCATCAACCAGTGTCCAAACTTGGTTGGTGTACATGGAATCCATTTCGGATTTCATGGCATCTTGCCATAAACCGGAGTCGATACCTTGTATCACTTCTTCATACGTAGACGGTTCCTCTTCCTCAATAAGATTAATATCTACATGAGGTGAGATCAGAAACCCATACCTCTCAGGTCGTTTTCTGACTCTCTTTGACCTACGCGGTTCTTGTGTATTCGAAGATTGTGGTACAGTCTCATCCCTGATGAACTGTTCATGTTCCGTTAAGGATTCTGTGCCAGGAACAGTATCACTCCGATTTTCATCTAATTCTACTTTCCTCCCACTTACCACTGCATTTAGGAATTCCTTTTCGAGGAAAACCGCATGTTCCGCAACAAATACCTTGTTCTCTTCTGGGTTGTAGAAGTAATATCCTTTGGTTTCCCTAGGATAACCTACAAATAGGCACTTATCCGATTTGGGTTCTAGTTTGGTACCATCCAAACGTTTAACGTATGCCCAGCATCCCCAAATCTTCAGGAATGAGAAACCCGATTTCTTTCCTGTCCATATTTCATATGGAGTCTGTTGAACAGACTTTGATGGAACCTTATTCAAAATAAGTATTGCATTGTTCAATGCATATCCCCAGAAGGAAATAAGTAGCTTAGTGCGACTCATCATCGACCTTACCATGTCCAACAAAGTTTGGTTTCTCCATTCGGACACACAGTTTAATTGAGGCGTTCCGGGAGGAGTCCACTGTGAAAGAATACCATACTCTTTCAAGTAATCGAGAAACTCATTGCCTAAGTATTCTCCACCACGGTCCGACCGTAATGTTTTAATACTTTTACCGGTCTATTTTTCTACTTCGTGTCAAAACTCTTTGAATTTCTCAAAGGTTTCAGACTTGTGTCTCATAAGATACACATAACCATAACGCGATGCATCATCCGTAAAGGTTACGAAGTATTCATATCCACCTCTAGCCTGGCTAGACATGGGCCCGCATACATCACTATGAACGAGGGCTAACAGTTCGGTGGCACGTGCACTTTTTCCGCTAAAAGGTGTTTTAGGCATTTTGCCTAATAAATAAGATTCGCATACGTCATATGAATTTGGATCAAATCCGTCCAAGTACCCACTCTTCGAAAGTGTGGATATACGAGTCTTGTTAATGTGTCCTAGACGACAATTCCATATATAAGTTTCATCTTTGATACTTAATTTAAGCCTTTTGTTTGTTACATTATATGTTTGAGATTGATTTATATTCAAAATATAAAGACCATTATTAACATTAGCACTACATATCTCAATATCATTTTATATAACAAACACCCTGGTTCTGAATATAAAAGTATGCCCACATTGGGCTAAACAAGATACAGAAATAATATTCCTAGTCAAACTAGGTACATAGTATCAGTCTGATAAATTAAGTACATGCCCCGAGGGCAGTTCCAAAATATAAGTCCCAACAGCCAAAACGGTGACTCTAGTCCTATTCCAACTCGGAGGTCTATCCCTCCTGAATTCAGTCTTCTGCTAATCTGCAGATCCTGCACATCAGTACATATATGAGTACCACATCCAGAATCAAAAATCCAATTTTTAAGGCTAGGAGTAGACATGTTATTTCAATAACAAACATACCTGAAGTCGGTGCCTGCCCGCTTTGATTTCATTCATGTGCGCCTTGTACTCACGGTATTCACGCTTCTAGTGACCCCGTTTGCCACATTGTAGGCAGACATCTTGGGATTTGTCTTTTCCTTCCTAGGAGACTTTGATGATTTGGCCTTGCCCTTTCTCTTCTTTTTTTCTTCACGCCTCCTGTAGACAACAGAACCTGACGACGCTGTTCTAGGCTCGCGGCCTAGTTGGGAAGTACGAAATAACATGGAGTCGCCACCCGGTGTGAACCGGGACAAAGATTTAAGGCCGCACACCCCTCGAAAGGGAAGACCTCAGACCGTTGGGTTCGGAATGGTCTCTTACTTATGTCACTTGTGATGATATGATTTGTGCAATTAATCAACCGAGTCTACTCAATAATCATGCTCAAGGGTACTTAAATCTAACATGCTTTCATCCAAATAACTCCACGCAATGTAACACAACGAGCATATTGAACCATTAAATCAACATGTATAAATCATTATCCAAACACATCATAAACTAATAACATGCATAAGGAACAACCTAATATGCTTTAACAAATAAATAACAAACTAAATTAAACTATGCTTTAAATAATAAATAAATGGCCTAGAACTATGACATGCTCAAATACAATTTTGGATGAGACGAGATACATGCATCTTAAGTTGTACGTGGCGTGTATCCCGAGTGCAGACCGCACTACCATCCATTCGGAATCGGCTACGGAATTTACGTCCGGGTTTCCATTCGATATACCACAAAAGGGAACACACATCCTGCTCATCCAACAATCACATCATGCCTCAAACGACTCTCATGCGATAATATTCAGATGAAATAAAATAAACGAAAGATAATGAATAAAAGGGTGCCCTCAGGTCTAACCTCTTTTGTTGTCTCAAGAAAGGGCGTTACACGTCCGTTGAAGGGTGATTGATCCGATGCTTTTCCGGTTTGGCTACTCAACGTCTTTCCTCATTTTTGTGATGATCGGGCTGCTGTTTTTACTCCGTTTCGCTGCTGTTTTGCTGCCGCATTTCAGGTCACTGTTTTGGTAATTTAGGCTACTGTTTTTGTGGTTTTTTTGGACTGGTTTGGGCTGTTTTTTAGGTGCAGTTTTGGGTAGTTTTTGGGGGGTTTTATGGTGCGGTTTCAGGCAGCGAATATGTGGCTAAACTAGGCAGTGAGGGGGGCGTTGAACTGGGCAGTGAGGGGGGCGTTGAACTGGCAGTGTGAGGGACCTTGGCGTGAGGCAGATTTATGGGTGAAGTGGGCTGTAACGTGAAGAGTTTTATGGCTGCATTGGCGTTAGGCTTTGGGCTGATTTGTGGCTTGTGGCGTGATCTGTTGATGGCATGTGGCGTGATGAGTTGAGTGAGTGGTTTTGGGTTTTACGTGAAGGTAGGCTATTTCAACATAGGTGCTGCGTATGAGTGAGCTTTGTTTGTGAGTGTGGGCAGTACGTGAGTGTTGAGTGGGCTTTAAGTGTGTGTGTGCAGTTTGTGAGTGTGGCAGGTGGCGTTAAGGCTTGATGGTGAGGCAGCAACGTGATGATCAGGTCAGTGGGCGTGAGTGTAGTGGGCGTGAAGGCAATGGACGATTTGTGGCGTTAAGGTAAAGGGGCTGAGGATAGTTAGTTGCTTTGCACGTTAGTGGGGGAGGCTTGTGGACGCTTGGCAGTGAGAAGGGGCAGTTACCGTGAAGGGGGTGTCTGCATGGGGGCTAGGTGTCGTGTGTTTGTGATGAAGCTAGGGGCGTGGTGGCTGTTCAAGACTTAAGTTATTAGGGTTTTCTTCTGGTGGATATGTGAGTAGTGCGGCAATATGAAGTGAATTTTGGGAGGCTTTTGGGCGTGAATCAGCTATGCAATTTATTGTGATTTTGCGTGAATGTGCCATCCAGGGTTTGGATGTGTGGGTTAAGGGTTCTTTTTATAGGCCAATGGAGGGGATTTACCTTGTTAGGGAAGGAATAGGATTTGTGTATTAATTGGGGATATCTTTTAATTTAGTATATGATAAGGAAATCTTTTAATTAGGGAATTGATTTGATTTGTTCTTTTTAATTAAGGATATGATTTATTTAAATTGGTAGGTGATTTAATTAAATTAGGAATGTGATTTATTTTAATTAGGAATGTTATTTTTGGAATTTAATTTGAATCTTTTAATTTGGGAAAGGAATTTAATTTGTGACATGTGTTTTAATTTAATTTAATTTAAGTTTAATTTATTGGTTTTAATTTAATTTGTGAGATGTGTTTTAAATGTTTTAATTATTTTGGATGTGATTTAATGAGTTTGGTGTGTTTTAAAACAGAGGTCTAACAAGCAACCCGAAGCCAAACAACGAGGTTAAATCCAACAAAAATTCCTTTTCCAACTTTACCCTTCCAACGTCCGTTTCCCGCGACTTTCATGACTAAAGAGGTAGTTGCCTCCATACGAGACTCATCATTGGGCTAATGTGTAAAAATGCAATGCCTACAGTCGCCACCACTTTGATGGGACTTGTGCAGTGTGTGACAATGACAATCCTATCAAAGTACGTGCAATGCATTTTCACTTACCTGGCTCGCCAGCTGCCGCTTGACTTGTCTGTTGCTTCGAACTGAGTTGATCTGGTGGTGAGGTGCTGCGACCCCTGAGGTTCATCCCTGCAAGATGCTGCGATCTCTAGGAATCACTACCGAACTGAGCTGATGTGATGGCGAGGCGCTTCGACCCCTAGGCTTTGTTCCCGAACCATCTGAGGGCTTTGTTCCCGAACTGTGTAGAGAGTGGGCTTTGTTCCCTGGGCTTTGTTCCCGTTGTGTTGAGTGTGATGGCGAGGTGCCTCGACCTCTGGGCTTTGTTCCCGAACCATCTGTGGGCTTTGTTCCCTAACCGATTTGATGATGTGCCATTCCTGGCGTGCTAACCCCGTACCTAGGGCGTCGCAGTTGTGCCATTCCTGACGTGCTAACCACGTACCTAGGGTGTCGCAGTTGTGCCATTCTCGGCGTGCTAACCCCGTACCAAGGGTGTCGCGTGACAATCTCCGTACCTAGAGAGCCACAAATGTCTGAATGCTAACCCCGTACCTAGGGTGTCGCGGTGACGTCTCTGTACCTAGAGAGCCACAAATGTCTGAGTGCTAACCCCGTACCTAGGGTGTCGCGGTGACGCCTCCGTACCTAGAGTGCCATAAATGTCTGAATGCTAACCCCGTACCTAGGGTGTCGCAGTGACGTCTCCGTACCTAGAGAGCCACAAAATGTCTGAGTGCTAACCCTGTACCTAGGGTGTCGCGGTGACGTCTCCGTACCTAAAGAGCCACAATAGTCTGAATAGTCCACATGCCGTACCTGGCGTGCTAACCCATACCTAGGGTGTCGCAGTAGTCTGAGTGCTAACCTCGTACCTAGGGTGTCGCTGATATGATGATGGTCCATTTCCGAAACGTGCTCCATTTTTGGAGTGCCATTTTCGGCGAGTGATGAGATAATGGTCCATTTCCGAACCGTGCTCCATTTCCGGAGTGCCATTTTCGGCATGCTAAACCCCATTTTCGAGGCATCGCTGATATGATGATGGTCCATTTCCGAACCATGCTCCATTTCCGGAGTGCCATTTCCGGCATGCTAAACCCCATTTCCGAGGCATCGCTGATGTGATGATGGTCCATTTCCGAACCGTGCTCCATTTCCGGAGTGCCATTTTCGGCATGCTAAACCCCATTTCCGAGGCATCGCTGATGTGATGATGGTTCATTTCCGAACCGTGCTCCATTTTCGGAGTGTTACTGTGATGAGGTGTGATGAGGTCCATTCTCGAACCGTCACCGTGTTGTGGTCCATTCCCGATCCGATCTCCATTCCCGGAGTGCCATTCTCGGCGTGCTCATTCCCGAGCTGTCCATTCCCGGACTATATCTCCATTCCCGGACTATATCTCCATTCCCAGCGTGCCATTCTCGGCGTGTCCATTCCCGGACTTGTCCATTCCCGGACTATATCTCCATTCTCGGAGTGCCATTCCCGGCGTGCCATTCTCGGCGTGTCCATTCCCGGACTGAACTGATCTGATGTAATGTAGGCCTCGCCCCCAGAATTCCATACCCGGCAATGCTGATACTGATGTAATGTGGGCCTCGCCCCCAGAATGCCATACCCGGCAAGACTGATACTGATGCTAATACGGGCCTCGCCCCAACTGCTGCTGCTGATGTGGGCCTCGCCCTAAACTGATGCTGATTTGGGCCTCGGCCCTGGGATTCATTCCAAATTATGACGACATGGGCCTCGGCCTGGGATTCATTCTAAATTCTGAAGACGTGGGCCTCGGCCCTGGGATTCATTCCCTGGATTCATTCCAAATATTGACGACGTGGGCCTCGGCCCTGGGATTCATTCCCTGGATTCATTCCAAAATCTGACGATGTGGGCCTCAGCCTTGGGATTCATTCCAAATCTGACGATGTGGGCCTCGACCCTGGGATTCATTCCCCAAACTGCTGATAAGGTGGGCCTCGACCCTGTGATCCATTTCCGGATTCATTCCAAATTCTGACGACGTAGGCCTCGGCCCTGGGATTCATTCCCTGGATTCACTCAAAAACTCTAGCGATGTGGGATTCCTTCCCCTGGATTCATTCCCGAAACTCTGACGATGTGGGCCTCGACCCTGGGATTCATTCCCCAAACTGCTGATAAGGTGGGCCTCGACCCTGGGATCCATTCCGGATTCATTCCAAATTCTGACGACGTGGGCCTCGGCCCTGGGATTCATTCCCTGGATTCACTCCAAAACTCAAGCGATGTGGGATTCCTTCCCTTGGGATTCATTCTCGAAACTCTGACGATGTGGGCCTCGACCCTGGGATTCATTCCCCAAACTGCTGATAAGGTGGGCCTCGACCCTGAGTTGATACTGATGTGGGCCTCGACCTGAGTTGATACTGATGTAGGCCTCGCCCCAAACTGATACTGATGTGGGCCTCGCCCCCAGACTGATACTGATGTGGGCCTCGCCCTCATACTGATGCTGATGTGGGCCTCGACCCAGGGACTTAGCTCCAAAATTGATACTGACGTGGGCTTCAACCCTGGATTCTTTCCCGAAACTGCTGACAATGTGGGTCTCGACCCTCTTGGATTCATTCTCAAAAACTGCTGATATGGGCCTTGACCCTGGGATTCATTCCAACACTCTGAAGATGTGGGCCTCGACCCTGGGACTCATCCCCAAAACTGAAACTGTTATGGGCCTCAACCCTGGGACTCATCCCCAAAACTACTACTCATATGTTGCTGATTCTGGTTGGCTTGTCTTTGTCGCTTTCTCTTTTTCTTCTTTGAAACCTGTGAATACAAAACGAAACAAACACAAAAAGAATGCAAAATACGTTACGTGTATGCATGCATGCATGAATGAATTTTCTATTCCGTTGGGTTAGGTCTTCCGCCAGTTCTCCATGTGATTACTCAGCCTTCTCTCTGGTCTCATGACTCAATATCTTGTTATGCCCCTGATTCGCGATGTGGTAGACTGGTCGCCCCCAGTCTTGGTTTAGCTTTCTGCTCTCCACTGTTTGCACTTGGTCAAGATGAACCACATGGTGGGGCCTTCCATATCATAATGCTATGTCACATGCTACGAAATAGTCCCAATAGTTATACTTATCATTGTCCTCAAAGAATGCTCATTAATGAAACCAGAGAACCTTCAAAATATTCGATGCAACTCAAATCCAAGTCTTTGAATAAATGATCTATACCAGACTCAAAGTGTGTGTGTGCAAAGGTTCTTTCACAGCTTAATCCTTAGGTAATCTAACTCGATGATTTCGTTTCAAAAATCGGGATCGATAGGTCAAACCAACCTAGATATCTCAATTATGCCTGCAGTTGCTTTTTTGTGCTCAATGTGGTATAGTTTTCTTTCTCTCTTTCTTTCGTCTCTTTCTTTTCTTTCTTTTCTTTTGAACTTCTTTTTTTTTCTCTTTTTTTTTTTCATTCTTTCTCTTTTTTTCAACACACCTACCCTTTAAGGTAGCATTTCTCCTCATGGTGGTCCTTGAGTGCCCATGGGTAGCTTCACGCTTATCGGTTATAGGCGGTTCAATTCTTTTCTTTAGAGACTTTTCTTTCATTTTCAACCATACCACACATCATAACATAAGCAAATCAAGATAGACATCTAAGCAAACGGTCATTCACCGACCTATAATTTCTTCAACTACTCACCTTGCTAACTACTCAGGTTTTCACTGCTAAGAACAATAATCAAGTGCTTATGAGTGTAACATAGATCAATCACTCAAAGTATCAGATAAAAGCATATCAAACGTTTATCGTTTCTAAGATTTCACCCTAAAGCAATCGATTTCATCATTGGACTTATGTCTAACTATCAAAGACTAAAACAAACAACAACTCTTTTTTTTTCTCTCTCTTTTTTTTCTTTTCTCTTTTTCTTTTCCTTTTTTTTTCTTTTTTTTCTTTTTTTTTCTTTTTTTTTTTTTTTTTTTTTTTTTTTCTTTTTCTTTTTTTTGGGCCCACCATGGTCTTTCTATCATTGCTGTACATTTTTCTGTTCCTCCTCGGTTTCCTTTTCTCCAATATCAATGTTTGCTAAACTCTTCTTTGGCAAGTCTTATTTTTCCTAACCCAACGGATATCTATGATGGCTTTTAAGACACGGGGGTTAACATGATGCATGTATGCATGAGATGCGTGCGATGCATGTAATATATAAGCTCATAAGAATTTTACACTAGTTGGCCCATCAAAATTTTAGAAACTTTTGGCCCGATTGCCATAAAGCACAGACTCGTCCCAGTTTAAATGGCCCAACAAGCCCATACTTCATGACAACAAGTCCAACTGAATCCAAATGACAATGGTCCAAAACATTAACATAAAGGAATGATTTCTACTAGTTCTACGACTAAGGTTCACATGTGGGTTTTCGGGAGTGCGGACAAAGGCTCTCATTGATGAAGGATTGCCCACAACTAGGACTCCCCACTCAAGGGTTCAAGCGACCAAGTGAGCGCACCTTTTTTATACCTTACGGTACGCGCCAACGAGTTATGGTGTGTGACGGACTGTCGAATGGATTTCCCGTTGTAGATTCCCCAGAGGGAGGGTGGAGCGGGCTCTCTTAAGTACCCAAGCCCCTTAGACTCTTATCGCTTGGTGTCAGGAATAAACAACGAGTCTTCCAAACTAGTCTGTCACAACGAGCTACAAATAATGATTATCTCGGTGTCTTCACAGCTTTTCCTTATGAAAAGGTAGTGAGTGAAGGAAGACATCGAACCATTACCTAGCCTTAACAATGCCTTTGGTTACAACCCCTTTCAACCCACGGTAAACACAGTTAACTAAAGCACGAATCATACACATCACAAGACATGATTTCGAGGCCAATTCTCTAAATCCCCAGTGGAGTCGCCAAACTGTAGACAACAGAACCTGACGACGCTGTTCTAGGCTCGCGGCCTAGTTGGGAAGTACGAAATAACATGGAGTCGCCACCCGGTGTGAACCGGGACAAAGATTTAAGGCCGCACTCACCCCTCGCAAGGGAAGACCTCAGACCGTTGGGTTCGGAATGGTCCCTTACTTATGTCACTTGTGATGATATGATTTGTGCAATTAATCAACCGAGTCTACTCAATAATCATGCTCAAGGGTACTTAAATCTAACATGCTTTCATCCAAATAACTCCACGCAATGTAACACAACGAGCATATTGAACCATTAAATCAACATGTATAAATCATTATCCAAACACATCATAAACTAATAACATGCATAAGGAACAACCTAAATATGCTTTAACAAATAAATAACAAACTAAATTAAACCATGCTTTAAATAATAAATAAATGGCTTAGAACTATGACATGCTCAAATACAATTTTGGATGAGACGAGATATGTGCATCTTAAGTGGTACGTGGCGTTGTATCCCGAGTGCAGACCGCACTACCATCCATTCGGAATCGGCTACGGAATTTACGTCCGGGTTTCCATTCGATATACCACAAAAGGGAACACACATCCCGCTCATCCAACAATCACATCATGCCTCAAACGACTCTCATGCGATAATATTCAGATGAAATAAAATAAACGAAAGATAATGAATAAAAGGGTGCCCTCAGTTCTAACCTCTTTTGTTGTCTCAAGAAATGGCGTTACACGTCCGTTGGCATGTGGCGTGATGAGTTGAGTGGGGTTTTTGGGTTTTACGTGAAGGTAGGCTATTTCAACATAGGTGCTGCGTATGAGTGAGCTTTGTTTGTGAGTGTGGGCAGTACGTGAGTGTTGAGTGGGCTTTAAGTGTGTGTGTGCAGTTTGTGAGTGTGGCAGGTGGCGCTAAGGCTTGATGGTGAGGCAGCAACGTGATGATCAGGTCAGTGGGCGTGAGTGTAGTGGGCGTGAAGGCAATGGACGATTTGTGGCGTTAAGGTAAAGGGGCTGAGGATAGTTAGTTGCTTTGCACGTTAGTGGGGGAGGCTTGTGGACGCTTGGCAGTGAGAAGGGGCAGTTACCGTGAAGGGGGTGTCTGCATGGGGGCTAGGTGTCGTGTGTTTGTGATGAAGCTAGGGGCGTGGTGGCTGTTCAAGACTTAAGTTATTAGGGTTTTCTTCTGGTGGATATGTGAGTAGTGCGGCAATATGAAGTGAATTTTGGGAGGCTTTTGGGCGTGAATCAGCTATGCAATTTATTGTGATTTTGCGTGAATGTGCCATCCAGGGTTTGGATGTGTGGGTTAAGGGTTCTTTTTATAGGCCAATGGAGGGGATTTACCTTGTTAGGGAAGGAATAGGATTTGTGTATTAATTGGGGATATCTTTTAATTTAGTATATGATAAGGAAATCTTTTAATTAGGGAATTGATTTGATTTGTTCTTTTTAATTAAGGATATGATTTATTTAAATTGGTAGGTGATTTAATTAAATTAGGAATGTGATTTATTTTAATTAGGAATGTTATTTTTGGAATTTAATTTGAATCTTTTAATTTGGGAAAGGAATTTAATTTGTGACATGTGTTTTAATTTAATTTAATTTAAGTTTAATTTAATTGGTTTTAATTTAATTTGTGAGATGTGTTTTAAATGTTTTAATTATTTTGGATGTGATTTAATGAGTTTGGTGTGTTTTAAAACAGAGGTCCAACAAGCAACCCGAAGCCAAACAACGAGGTTAAATCCAACAAAAATTCCATTTTCCAACTTTACCCTTCCAACGTCCGTTTCCCGCGACTTTCATGACTAAAGAGGTAGTTGCCTCCATACGAGACTCATCATTGGGCTAATGTGTAAAAATGCAATGCCTACACCTCCAGTAGCCTTTGGCCAAGCCTTGGTAGATTGAGATGTGGAAGCGAAGTGCGCCTCGCGCTTTTTGCCCTTTAAAAGCTCTTTTTTTGCTTCTCACAGCATTGCCATCAACTCTCCAAGAGTATGGTCTTGGTTCATCATATTATAGTTCATGATGAACCCGCTCCAACTGTCAAGAAGAGATTGCAAGATCAAATCTATAGAAGTCTCAGTCTCAAAGGTTATGTGTAGCTGACCCAGCTGTTCGATGTCAACAATCATCTGTGACACATGGTGCTCGACAGATGTACCCTCTGACATTCGAGAGCGAAAGAGCTTCTTCTGTAATTCATACCTTTGCGATATAAGGTTAGATCGATGAAGGTCCTTCAATTTTTCCATCATAGTATATAGAGATCCAATCCCTTGTTCTGGCAACGAAATTGAGGGGTCATTACAACGAGCATGATGGATTGAGCAGTTGAGTTGTCATCACTGTGAGTCTTCCAAAGCTCAAGCTCATGCGGCTGATCAATTCCGGGCTTAGGCCTGAGAGGTCTCTCTATCGTATAGAGCATCTTCTCGGCCCCCAGGAAAATCCTGAGGTTCATATCCCAGTTAAGAAAGTTCGCACCATTAAAGACATTTTTTCCCATGATAATGTCCCTAACGTTGATCTTTTCGGCCATCTTAATTGCAATAGTCTAACTATTCAATTAATAATTTTTGGGTTAGTCCAACTGTTACAATAAAAATAATAAAATATTAGTCCAATTAATAAAGATATAAAATGACGAAATAATTTGAAAGCGCGTATTGGTAAGTATTTGAACGAAATTACAAATTCAATACTAGCCTCCCACTATTTTTCGGCGAGCTTCTAACCATCTGTTGAGTACTCGGGAAACCTAGTTTCCTAGTGGGCTAGGATCCCGTTAAATAACACACAACCTTGACTTTAGCCAACAAGCTGTATGATATTTAACTAGGTAGATCTCTAAGATCAATTGGATCTCATCCAATTCCTAGATCCGGTAGGTGGACTTCCAAGTCCGAAACATATATATAATATATATGCCAATATATCCAATATATTTTCCTAACCCTTTCCTCTGAATCAACTAAGCCTTGGCTTTGGCTCAACAAGCTTAATGATTCCAGTTAAGCGGGACCCATTGACAGTGGGAAAGCTTTGTAATCCAAGTGGATGAACAAGAAGTGACCTTGACTTTGGCCAACAAATCACAACTTGCCCAAGACATGCGATATGGAACAAAGCTTTCGTGGTTCAAACACATCCGTGATGGACATTGATCTTGACTTTGGCCAACAAACCAATGCCAATCTTGGATCTTGAGAGAGAATCACTCAATGGAAGGAATTCGCTTAATATTTGTTTGAGGGTTTTTCGCGTAAATTGGCAACCAATTTATTATCTTTGATTAGGTCTCATCATACACCCTTAAGCATGCATTCTAAAAGCATAATAAGGCGCGAAATAAATAATAACGATATGCGGATGGATATTTAACAAATTATTCCTAGAACAAATCTCTCTATTTCCTCTCCCTGGCTAGCACTATTCTAACTTCTACCCAATTATATAATACAATAAAGAAACCTCATTAACATTGAGAGGAATTGGTGAGAAGAGAAATACACAGAGTCAATAGATAAAAGCTGGACACGCAGGTCCAATTTAATAAATTCTAAATTTATTACAACAATTTCCAAAATTGCCTTCACCCATCTAATATCCATCTAATATACATTATTCATACAATACATCCATGTATTCACACAAAGCATTTTATTCAATCAATCTAATCCAATTAATTAATCTTTGAATTAATGATCATCCAATGTTCAAACAACGATTTGATTTGCGCGAGTCCAACTCGTTTAAGAATAAGTACTCAAAGTGCGTATTCTTGAATTATATCGAACTATAATTTTAAATCCAATTTAATTTGTATTCAATACTAATTCTCATTTAATTCCAAATTAAATAATTACACTTATTAATGTGCATTTTCGACTTAGATTCTAAATCTAATCTTAATGGATCTCAAAGGCCCAATTAACATCCAATGTTAATTTAATTAAAGTCCAATGGGCTTTTAATTAATTTCTTAAGGCATGGACTTTGGCAACCAAAGCCCAATAAGGAATCACCATTTGCCATAAAATTAATTTTGGCCCATTAGGCCCAATTAAATATTTAAAAGGCCCATTTATTATATTTGGACTTTATGGAATGGTTTTAGGCCCAATTTGGATCCAATCCAATTGTCTTAAACTAACTTGGCCCAACCAAGCCCATTAGGCCCAAATATAACAACATTAGCCCAATTCCAAATTAAAGACTAATTTATTAAATTATAATATTCCAAATATCATAATTTTTAATTAAAGTGTATAGCTATAATTAATTAGTTAAATTAACATTTCCAAAACACCAATTTAATTAATTAATCATGCTTTATCATGTTCAATTCATGTCCAACATAATTGAAGCAAAATCAATTCATAACATGCTCATCAAGCTCACGACAATTAGGTATTTTTATATCCAATTTTGATTTCAATCCAATTAAATCGCAAATCAATATACTCATGCATTTTAAACACATCCAATGGTCTAAAAAATAAAAAATCACCATGAGCAAAAGGTCCATAACATTCGGCCACAATAAGGTAATTAGGGAAAAATTATCTAATCAATTTTTCTCACAATTAATCATGCATAACTCTAAGTTATCATAATCTAAACATAACCAAACATTCAATTTGACGAAATCACGGTCCAAGTAAAAATACCCAAATTCAAGTTTATGAACCCTAATTATTTCATGCTTAAAATTGGCTCTCTGATACCATTGTTGGGTTCTCCTAGAACATGCCAAGGATCTATTAAGCATAAACATTTGTGAATAAAAAAAGTGAGATTGCGGAAAAATACTCACAATGATCGGTTATGGCGGATGTGGAGATAACAAAAATTTACAACCTTTATGTAGTGCTCCAAGCTCTCCTTTGTATGAATGTTGATCTCCAAGCTTGATCTTAGAATTCCAAACTCAAGGAGATAGTTTCCCTATCACCTTTGTAGACTCCTTTAATGTGCTAGCAATGGAAAATTTTACAACAAAATCTTCCCTTTGGTAGAGAGAAACTCTCGGCAATCTTGGAGAAATGAGAGGGAGAAAAGGTTTCGGTTTTTGCAAAAAAATTAGAGGGATAGAAAATGTGTTGTATTTGATTTTCCAAAATCAAAGTAACCTAATACCAAATCTTCCAAAGTTGGTAAAGGTCTTACACATCAATTAAAATAATGATTGTGTAAGAAACAAGCCATCACCAATTAACAACTTCCATCAACATAAAGTGATGAGATTGACTAGTGATGTGACTTGATATGGGCCCCACTTAATTCAAAATCCGAGTGGGCCCGCAAAACACATATCGGGCTCGGGTTCGTTAATTCCGAATTAACGAATTTTCCGTTGCGACGTAATTAAATCAAATTTAATTAAATAATAATGCCTCGCAAAATTATTAGGAAAGTCGTTCACGAATTAATTCTAAATTAATTCATTCGCCCAAATTAAAATCCAATTTTAATTCCGTGTTGAAATCTAATTTCAATTAATATATCGAATATATTATTTAATCGATTAATTCCAAATTAATCGTTCTCTCTCTACTCTTTGAATTTTATCCCAGATAAATTCTTTCCGCAATTAATCCTAGATTAATTTTCTCTCTCTCTCTCTTATAATTAATCCCAGATTAATTATATTCGAGTCAAACGTCATCAGTGAATCTTCGTGAAGCGACCCATGAGATCCCTGGATATGTTGGCAGTAAATCCGATTATCGGACTATCCGAACAAGTGCGTACCCGGTACCACATTTTTACCGATTTAAAAGACTTGGCTTCTAACAAAGCACTGTGCCTACCCAATTCTCCAGAATTATTCTTTTAAGGAATACATAATCTATATCAGGCGTAGTATACGAAGTATTGCGTATAACGATCCAGTATCGGATGCACATGCTAGGCCTGGGGCTGAAATTGTGTCTGCCCCATACGAAACATATATCAGATCACTGACAACTAGTCTCTTTAATCGGATAATCTTGACCTTGTCATATTATCCTGATAGTTGCAATATAATAGAGTACCAGTTCTGTATCCTTGCATGATCATCATCTCCATATGACTGAAGTGATACTTCCATCTTGACATCACACCCAATACACTACGATTCTCAATAAACCCAGAAGAGGCGTACAAAGAACCTGTTAAAGTCCTGGATGACCAAAACCAAAGCGTACTGATTGTCGAAAGTATTAGCGATGCAAGTCTCAGGTTAAGACCAAATACATCTACCCTGATTCGGATTCCCATAGACACATAGTCATACTACCAATGGGATTCCGAGGGATCTATCCAGAGCGAAGCTGTTTCCGTACCATCGGTAAACAGAAACTTCTATTACACTTGCATGAGTATCCAATACTCAAATATATGAGAACTATGCTGTTATGCTTCCATAACGAACACAAGTGTAATACTAGCCTATTCTGCATTATCGATGTCCAGTCTCGATAATACTACGACTATGGATATTTAATGATTAAACCTTTAGTGGATTGATACTGTCTCATATCTTATAATCCGGAACTAATCATAAGGACTTTTATCATTTATGTATTCAAGTAATCTAATTACAAAATGATAAAATGGCAATTTCATTTGTCACATAGTTAATTTGTACAAAAACCACAATGTCTTTTACAAATAGTGATGCTATGGGTCACAATTGTCCAACATCTTCTCCTTCCGCAGGGACTTTCTTCCATTCTTTCTCCTACTTTCTTTTCGAACTTCTCCATCATTGCCTTCATGAAGGTTTGAGTTGGTTCCCATTCCTTTCGAGCATCTTCTCTCTCATTTCGCATGATTTCTTCCATTTTCTTCATCCACTCCATCGTCGAAGCCTCTGAAGATATGCGGTTCCCATCTTCTGCCACCGTCTTAGTGTGTTTGCTGCTTCTTATACTATTCCCTATAGATGGCGCCAATTGTTGACGGCTGTTTTTCATCCTAGTGGCAATTTGGAAAAATCACTCCTCGAACAAACCTTCGTTAACTGTGAATTTGTTTGGTTTGTTGGGAACCAAAACTTAGCAGGAAAATAGGAAAATACACAAACAAAACAGAAGGTTCAATGTGTTTCGACAGAATGGATCCAACCTACGTCCACGGACAAAAAAAGGAATAAACACTTTTATTACCACCTCGGGTCGACCGACCTTTTCTTACTCTCTAACTCGAGATTCTTTTCTCTCTATTACAAGTTACAAGAGTACTTAGAATAAAATTGACCAACCAACCTATTACAATGAGTCTTCAACCCCTTTATATACTAGGTCAAATTCTACTATTACACCAACTCGTGACGTCAGCCACGTTACTAAGCCATTATTGCTTAGGCTCTCTTCCCCAATTACCTTACGGATAATAGCTCATCCGCTTGATACATCTACTATCTGCCATCTGAACTTCATTAAATTGCTCATTCTTGGTAACTGTTACACGCTCTGCCCATGTGTCAGCCTGTATTCCAACCACTCATATGCGGTTGCGTGTGTCAGTGGATAAGCTTGTAACCCTGCTCCGTCCCATTAGCCGCTGGCCTACTTATATCTCATCAATCATTGGGAAGCCCAAACCACCGTCCAAGAGTATAAGGCAGCATCCCCGACCCATATCCTCGGGTCGATATGCCAAAACAAACGAAGCCTTTCCTTGCATCTACCAGAAGGTCGGGTCGGTAGAAAAGCCTTTACTTCCCCCATCTTCTCTTTAAAAAAGTCAAGCCTGCACTGAGCCCATTTTCATGTAGAAATATTGAGAAATAGCTTCCCTTGATGACAGTCTGAATTGTTATGATTTCCTTCTAGCTTGTATCTTCTAGTGATCACCTTCCTCGAGTGTATGTGACTGTGTCTCGACTGGTTCCCCCTGTTCCTCGAGTCAATATCCAAATGTACCCGAATCTGATCCACAGGTCGGGTCAGACACTTCTGAGCTCGGACCCTCATCCTTGCAAAGACCTTAGGCCCCATCTTAGTAAGCGAAATCCCTTTACTATCATTTTCCATACTTCGGCTCTTTTCGGATCCGAAAATCACCATCAACAGAACTAATCACTTGTAACAGTGATGATGACTGTAGAATTATAACATATCCCAGTTTTCATAATCCCTTGTGCAGTAATACTTTCAATCTCTGGGAGTGTCCTCTTCGTGTGGTTGAAGTTGATATATTCATCCACTTAGATTATTTATTTATTTAGTCTAATGGCATCTCATTTCCCCTCTCATATATGCCTTATAATTTGAAATAAAAGCCTTACTTGTTATTATACACACACACAGACAGAATTACAAACCATTTCCATGTGATTTGTCCTTCAGTATTGTTGTACATATATTGGAGAGGTCTAGGTTTGGATTATTGCTTTTCTAATACAGTGATGATTGGAATGAAAAAAAAAAGATAACTAATATCTTCATATGTAATTGTATCAAAGTGGAGGGATCTATATCCTATTTCTATTTTTTGGGAACCTATAGAATTAGAGAAAAGAAGTGGAAGCTTCTCGGTGGTGTAATTAGTTATCACGCTAGTCTCTGAGACTAGACGTCCGCAGTTCATTCCTTTTTCTTTTAAAAAAAAAATAAATTTATTTAAAAATAAAAGTCTTACTTAAATTGATTTATAAAAATTAATTATTAATCAATAATTTCTAAGTACGACATCAGCAGTTAAATTTCATGAATATAACTTGCAGATGGAAGCTTCATCAAAATCGACTATATTCGTCACTCTATTAGTTGTCTCATGTTTGTTCCTTATTTTTTTCCCCCTCCCTTCATTAGTATCTCTAAGAATGCCTTATATGAAATTGATGAATTTATACGAATTAATTTGATTGGCATGTAGGTGTGGTTTTGATTTCAATGCCAGCAGCTGATGCTCAACCTTGTATCCACGATTTTGATACTCCGGGCCTTCCACAGTGTAATATTTACAATTTCATTTCATTATAAAAATGTTCTTATTCACGTTTTTTTTATTTTCGTAACTTTTGCACTAATAAAATAAACATAGTTTATCCCCAGTAGTTGACCAACTGGTAATTCTGATCTCTCCGTTTGTGATAACCTTCAGAGCTGAATTTTCTGAATGTGAATCCATAATAACAAGTTCTCATAGCCTAGTGGACAAGAATGTTTAAGGATGAAAGAAAACTGTGCCAGCTTACACGAAAATGTTTATGCTAAAACCTTGTATCAATAATCTGCTACTTGATTTCCTTCCCAAAAGAGAGTACTTGTAACTCTGATTGTTTCCGCAACACACAAGCTGTTGAATGAAGAAGTGTTACCCACCAAGATCTGCCACAGATCATCTACTGTCCTGGACTGCATGATAATTGACTTCAGGATTATTTTCAATTTGGGATGCAGTTCATGTTTGGCACATATCACGTAAGAAATTGATAATAGTTGAATTGATGAAATACAAATTTTCTTTTATCAACTATCAATCTGAAAAACAGTAAGTATGTGCTCTCATAAGCAGTCAGGTCAGCTATAATTTGAAATTAAAAAACAAAAACAAAAACAAAACAAAACAAAAACAAAACAAAACAAAACAAAAATGCATACCTAGTAACTAATAAATTACTTTTGGGAGTTTGCTTCCTCTAACAGCAACCGGATCATAGACATGACAACCTCGTTATTTGCAATGGTTGATTTCTGGATACAAAAGAAAAATAAAACATTCATCTTTCCCCTTTCAGGTAGAACAATTATACATATGAGAACAGAAAAGGCTCTGCACTTGTATCCTGATAGCATAACAGGGAAACAGTAGACAAAATATACAAATTCAACAATAGTAGACAAACTCCAATATTCTCCCTCAACATGCATGATTGGGACTTGTAACACAAATTCAAGTAACAAACACTACATTCCCCCTCAATATTGGATTTGAACGTTAAGATCTCTCAATCAGATAAGCTCTAATACCATGCAGAGAAACCACTAGTCCCAACAATTTAAGGTTATCGAAATGGCCCAAAAATAGTATTTGAACACTTAAATAGAAAACGCATTTAAGTAGTCACCCAACATAAATATTTTAACTCAGCAAGAACATACAAATATATTTAAAGTGACTGGCTTTAAACCAGACTCTAATTAGTTAACAGCTGAAGAAAACATATGCATTGTACCCTGTTAGAAATAGGAAAGTATCTTTAAGATTGCTAAGGATATGGTAATAGATTGTATGTAATTATTGGTAGATTTATTTTCCTTTTATAGAGAAGACTGAAGGCTATATAAAGCTTATTCTTGTATTGTTTAAAACAAGAAAATAAAAAAGAGGGTTTCCTCCATTTTTTCATGGTATCAGTAGGTTGATCCTAGGGTTTCTTTTCATATTTTTTTCGCCAGCGTCACTGTTCCGGCATTACTGTTCACGAGTCATTGTTCACGCGTCACTGTTCACGCGCAATGTTCATGCGTCACTGTTCACTGTTCCGGCGATATCCCTAAACTCAGACGGCGCCGATCTCCCCGTCTTCTGAGCCGCCCAACACAGCTTTCACTGCCATGGCCGACTCGAGCAAGACTGTTACTCTGTCTAAATCCGAATATGCAGCTTTCCTCCAGTATCAGGACTCTCAGTCATCGTCCTCTGCTTCCGTTGCTCATACTGGTAATTCTGTTTCAGTCCTCACCATTGGGCCCATGGGTCCTGGACTCTGGCGCCTCTGATCACATTTTTGGTAATCCAAAACTTTTGTCATCTTTAACTAGTTCTCATTCTCTTCCTACAGTTACCCTTGCCAAAGTATCTAAAACTGTCGCTAAAGGCATTGGACAGGCCTCTCCTGTTCCTTCATTACCTCTGAAATCCGTGCTTTATGTACCGGGTTGTCCTTTCAATCTTATTTCTGTTAGTAAACTCACAAATGATCTGAATTGTTCTGTCACCTTTCTTAATTATTCTGTTCTTCTACATGACCAGGGTACGGGACGGATAATTGTTACAGAATGTGAGTCACAAGGCCTTTATCATCTTACGCAGTCATTGCCTGCGGTCGCTTGCACCTCCACCGATTCTGCTGATGTTCTCCACAACCGTTTGGGTCACCCCAGTCTCTCTAAGCTCTAGAAGCTAGTTCCGCATTTTTCTTCATTATTTCACTTCCATGTGAGTCATGTCAATTTGGGAAACATACTCGTATACAGTTTCCCAAGCGAGTTAATAATTGAGCTGCGTCCCCTTTTGCGTTAATTCATTCCGATGTTTTCGGTATTTTGTGACATTTATTGATGAAATACTTGGTTGTTTTTAATAAAAGATCGTTCTGAGTTATTTCCTATTTTTCAAAAATTTTGTGCTGAAATCAGAACTCAATTTGGTGTTCCTATTAGTGTATTTCGAAGTGATAATGCTAGGGAGTATTTTTCTGCTCCTTTTACCACTTTTATATCCTCTCTAGGTATTCTCCATGAGTCATCATGTGCCTATACACCCAAACAAAATGGTCTCGCTGAACGTAAAAACAGACATCTCATTGAGACGGCTCGTACCTTATTAATCCATAACCATATACCCTTTCGTTTCTGAGGGGATGCAGTTCTTACTGCTTGCTATCTCATTAATCGCAAGCCTTCTTCTGTTTTACAAGACCAAATTCCCCACTTTATCTTATTTCCCAACCAACCTCTCTATTCGGTCACACTTCGCATATTTGGTTGTGTGTTTTGTCCATAATCTAACCCCGGGACAAGATAAACTTTCTGCTAAGTCTACTAAATACATCTTCTTAGGATATTCCCGACTTCAAAAAGGGTACCGATGTTATTCTCCAGATAATAACCGCTACTTCATCTCTGCCGACGTCACATTCTTCGAGTCATCACCTTACTTCTCTCCTCATACCCCGACTCTTCCCACCCCTTCTGCGGTACTGCCTGTTCCATTCTTCCATCCCACACTTGAGACTGTGTCACCACCTCGTCCTCTTCCGGTATACCACCGTCGTCCTCGTTCTCTATCTTCCGCCGGCATTGACACTGCAACCACTCATAACCTGCTCCAACTCCTGCCCGTACTGTGGATCGTCCTGGCCCAATTGCCACCAGTAAAGGTATTCGTTCCACTCGTAATCCGCATCCTATTTATACATTTCTCAGTTATCATCGTTTATCTGCTCCATATTTTGCTTTTGTCTCCACCTTGTCTTCTGTTTCTCTTCCTAGAAATGTCCATGAGGCCTTGTCTGATTAAGGATGGAAACAAGCAATGATGGATGAAATGACTGTTTTACACTCAAATGACACTTGGGATTTGGTTCCGTTACCCCCTGGAAAATCTACAGTTGGTTGCCGATGGGTTTATGCGGTGAAAGTTGGACCTGATGGGAAGATTGATCGACTCAAGGCTCGCCTGGTTGCTAAAGGTTATACCCAGATATTTGGTTTGGACTATGGGATGGTGACACTTTTTCTCTTGTAGCCAAAATTGCTTCCGTCCGTTTGTTTCTCTCCATGGCTGCTATGCGTCACTGGTCGCTCTATCAACTGGACATCAACAATGCCTTTCTTCATGGAGACCTCCAAGAGGAAGTCTATATCAGGGGGGTATGGTCTGGTTTGTCGGCTTCGTCGCTCTCTGTATGGTCTCAAACAGTCTCCTCGTGCTTGGTTTGGGAGATTCAGTACTGTCATTCAAAAATTTGGTATGACTCGTAGCGAGGCAGACCACTCGGTTTTCTATCGACATTCCAATGGCCAATGCATTACTTGGTTGTATATGTGGATGGTATAATCATTACTGGAAGTGACCAAGAGGGCATTCAACAGCTGAAAACACACTTATTTAATCATTTTCAGACTAAGGATTTGAGACTACTAAAGTACTTACTTGGCATAGAAGTAGCTCTGTCTCATACTGGTATAGTCATCTCTCAGAGAAAATATGCTCTAGACATTCTTCAGGAAACTGGCATGTTAGATTGTAAACCCGTTGACACGCCCATGGATCCAAATGTTAAACTTCTACCAAAAGAGGGGGAGCCATTGGAGAACCCTGAGGAGTACAAGAAACTAGTTGGACAACCGCTAAAATATCCTGGACGATACAGACGGTTAGTTGAAAAGTTGAATTATCTTACAATTACTCGCTCATATATCTCATTTCCACTCAGTGTGCTTAGCCAGATTCTGCAAACTCCATGTGAGTCATTGGGATGCTGTCATACGCATTCTCAAATACATCAAGAAAGCGCCAGGACAAGGATTATTGTATGAAGATAAAGGCAATACTCAGATAGTTGGATATTCTGATGCAGATTATGCAGGCTCTCCGTCCGACAGGTGTTCTACTACAGGATATTGTGTTTTAATTGGAGGTAACCTAGTATTCTGGAAAAGTAAGAAACAAGCAGTCGTCGCTAGATCTAGTGCAGAAGCAGAATATCGAGCAATGTCCTTGGCAACATGTGAGTTAGTATAGTTAAAACAGTTGTTACAGGAATTAAAGTTTGGAGGTGAGACACAAATGAAGCTAATTTGTGACAACCAGACAGCTCTACATATAGCATCTAACCCTGTGTTTCATGAAAGGACCAAGCACATAGAAGTTGATTGTCACTTTATCAGGGAGAAAATTTTATCTGGACGCATGGTCACTAGCTTTGTCAACTCTGAAGGACAATTAGCGGACATCCTTACTAAGTCTCTTCGCGGTCCTCGTATTGATTTTATTTGTAACAAGCTTGGTGCATATGATTTATATGCTCCAGCTTGAGGGGGAGTGTTAGAAATAGGAAAGTATCTTTAAAATTGCTAAGGATATGGTAATTGATTGTATGTAATTATGGGTAGATTTATTTTCCTTTTATAGAGAAGACTGAAGGCTATATAAAGCCTATTCTTGTATTGTTTAAAACAAGAAAATAAAAAAGAGGGTTTCCCCTGTTTATTCCAATCCCTCAACTGTGTTATAAGTAGGATATGATTTCAAGACCTCTGGTGCATGCAAACAATCTAACCAGTTAAACTAAAAAGTTCGCATGACAAAGCGAAGTTAATAGGAGGATAGTGAGCATTTATTTCAAGCTTGAATCCTAGATGCTTTCTAACAAGACCCTAGGTTGACAAAAATATCCGAAGAACCGTAAAAATTTGGTGATGTCTGCTACAATGTCGTTTACATGTTATCTTATGGCTAAGCACAATTTTGAAATTTTTTCATGCTGAAGACTACATGTTCCTAACTGATTATAATTCCAGATGTCGATTAGGCTGATGTAATATGTGGGGGGCACCAAAAAGACTAGAACCATGATGTGAGCATAAGCTACAGGTGGGCCGCAAAGGAAAGTCAGCGGTTAACAATGTCCAGTCCAAATGAACGTAAACCGCCTCTAAAAATGCAAGGTGACATGCTTATCTATGTGAGTTCAAAATCACATGTACAAGCATCAAATAATAAACAGAAAGAAAGAATATGAATGAAAGTTAAATCACTAGCAGTTAGATGCCAATGCCAAATAATTTATTACTATAAATGTCAAAACACAGCAAAAAGAAGGATAAAAAATCGGAAAAGAGCATGAGAAAGGTACCTGTGGATTTCTAATCATTTTCTTCAAAATAGAATGAAGAGTTAATCGTAGCTCCTTAAACAAGACAGCAGTTTGGGCAGGTGCTGTCAGCTTTAACCATCCATCTATGGTGACCTGTCCTGTCTGGAAAGCAATTCATAAATACAAATTTGACAGAGTCAAGTACATCTGGAAAATTGGATGTATATAAATTCTTCTCTGTTCTTTTTTGCTGGGCCTTATATTTGACATTTTTTTTATGGAAGAATCATGGGAAAAGGTCTAAATCACACAATGTGGAATCAATAATTGGAAAGAAAACCAGGAATGCAACAAATTATCCAGACAGACGAAAACACTGATAGA
Source organism: Zanthoxylum bungeanum (assembly GCA_019454045.1). NCBI lineage: Eukaryota > Viridiplantae > Streptophyta > Magnoliopsida > Sapindales > Rutaceae > Zanthoxylum > Zanthoxylum bungeanum. Next base: position 42,191 of record SKCR01021375.1, read on the forward strand.
ACTAATCATACTCAACGACTCCAAATTCATCAGAGCATTAGATTGCTTTCTACACAGTGAGCTTGATTATTTTTGTAAGCATCTGTCTGTTGAAAAGGTCTAAATCTGTTCATTAGGTCAAAACAGTAGTAATATATTACCCTCTACATAAACTAAACACGAGACCCTAAGGCTCACATTGGCATCAGTGGACGAAGTGGATGAAAAAACAGTGTAAATTGTAAAAATTCATGAAAGGATTGGCAGCATAAACAGTTCATTTGCAAAAACAAGATTGTGGTACACTTCTTTCTACATCATACACTTCTTATATAAAATTGATAGCATAACATCCAATATCCATGGACTTTCTAGGTGGTAGAAGATACAATAGTTACCTGGTGCTGAACGTTAATTGAACCACCAAACAACAAAATAGAGAATGGAGAGATAATGGTAGTATCTTGTAGATATACTTTATTGGTTTCAACCTGAAAACATACAAAATTCAAGGATGATGGATATTTGTAAACTGTAATCATTTTAATATTGCTACTCAATGGCCATTAGCCATTCCTATTGCTATAAAACTTGCATAATGGTGAAAAGAGGCTTCAGACAAATTCTCTGACTATGATTATGGGATTTAAAAGCTGAATTAGTTTTACCACTGCTCTAGCATGGAACAGATAAGCTTCATATTTCTTTATTCAAGTCTATCATCTCCTATCATTATTATATTTTTGAAATGCTCATTGTAACATATCTATTCCCTTTTTAGCACAGCAGGTGATCTTGCTTATCATACAAGCGCTCATAGTAACAATAGATCATAAACACAATGAGACACTACACCATTTTATTTTGTTTACATCTCTATTCCCTTTTTAGCACAAGTAATTAGCTTATAATTACTTTGTTCTTAAAGGACAGGAAGGTTAGTATCGTGAAATTAGAATGTTGCTGTAGAAGTCACTACAAAACTGTGCCTGATCAAAAACTTCTTACAAAAATATAAACGTTCTATGATTTAAGGGATAATTTCATATGCTATTCCCATTCCAACTTCGGTATACCAAAATGCTGAATCATGTTGCATCACAGAAAATAATCAAACGAAATTTCAGTTGTTGGAAAATGCTGATAATTGAATCTGGATTGTGGGTATTGGTATTCCTAGAGTTTAGGTAGAGATTGTTTTAGATATCCCTGATTCTAAAGGATAAATTGTAAATATGGTTAGGAGTTGTCTATTTTTTCTATAGGTTGCTTACGTATATAAATAGGAACCATGGTGATTGCCCAATTCTCTTCAGCCTTGATAGGCCCTACCAACCTCAACCATCATTGCAAGGAAATAGTGACCACTGTTCATCTGTTTTTATGCTCTGTTTCGAAAGACAAAACAGAGTATTTGTCCTATGATAGAGACCTTAATCAATAGCAAGATTTCTGCCAGCCTTCATTGCTAATTTACCTTTCACTTTATTAACCGGATAATCCCTCAACAAACACCTCATCATAATGTCTGAAATTGTCAACAGACCAATAACTCCAACCAAGAGGAAATAGAAAAGTTGCGAATGGGAAAACTGGAAGCACCTGCAACAGGAACTTTTCTTCGGCACATTCGGATAACTTTCCTATTTCTCACAGTTTGAATGCTTCACATAGAATATTTGCTGACTCATGGGTAATTGACTCAGGAGCCATCAATCATATGACACATTCATCCCATAAGTTTAGCACATATTCTCCAAGTCCTAGTAATAAGAAAATTGCCACTGCAGATGGTTCTATAACCAACATGGCAGGTATTGGAAATATCAAGATTGGCCTCTTGTTCTTAAAAATGTATTCCATGTTCCTACATTGTCAACTAATATTGTGTCTATAACCAAACACAAATGATATGAATTGCAAAGTCTATTTTTATTTTTTTTTGGTACTCACTGTATTTTTTTTTTGTCAGGTATTGGAAATATCAAGATTGGCCTCTTGTTCTTAAAAATGTATTCCATGTTCCTACATTGTCAACTAATATTGTGTCTATAACCAAACACAAATGATATGAATTGCAGTCTATTTTTTTTTTTTGGTACTCACTGTATTTCAAGACCAGGATTCAGGGATGATGATTGGAAGTGCTAAGGAGGAAAATGGGCTGTACTACCTTGAAACATCTGGTTATTCGAGTGTTAGTATTAAAAAACTGAATGTTCTTTTATTTGAATGAATCAAACTATACAAGGAATAGGGCCTTATATAGGCATAAGATTAAGATAAATACGAAATCTAAATCTACTCATAATTACAATGATTATGCAATCATATCTAGGGGATTACACAATCATATCTTATAAATTCTAAGATAATCTCCTAGTATCACTCTTACAATTATTTTCCACACTCCCTCTCAAGCTGGTTCAATGATATTTGTCATTCCCAGCTTGCAGACCCATGAAATAAAATTAGGTCTTGGTAGCCATTTGGTAAATATATTTGCTAACTGTTTTTTGCTGGTAACAAATGAAATATAGATTTGACCATCTTCTATCTTCTCCTTGATAAAAAGTCTATCCACCTCAACATGTTTAGTCCTGTCATGTTGAACTGGATTATGAACAATGCTAATAGCAGCTTTGTTGTCACAATAGAGTTTCATGGTATCTATTCGAGCAACCTGCAATTCCTTTAGTAATGTCTTCAACCACATCAATTCACAAATTCCTTGAGCCATTGATCTGAACTAAGCCTCAACACTAGATCGAGCTACTACTGATTGTTTTTTACTTCTTCATGTAACGAGATTCACTCCAATAAACGTGCAATATCTAGACCCTCTGTCTATACTTGAACCTGCCCAATCAGCATCTGTATATGCCTCTACATGAAGATGGTAATTCTTTGAGAAGAGTAAACCTTTTCCAAGGATGCCTTTCAAATATCTTATCATTTTCAAAACTGCCTCTTTATGTACTTCAAATGGGGAATGCATAAATTGACTCACTGCACTGATAGCAAATGCAATATCTGCCCTAGTATGAGACAAGCATATCAATTTTCCTACCAATCTTTGGTATTCTAGATCACTCTTAACTGTAGCCCCCAAATTTTGATTAGGATCAATCGGAGTATCTGGTGGTTCTAAATTTTGATTAGGATCAATCGAAGTATCTGATGGTTTGCAGCCTAACATACCAGCCTCTTGGAGAAGGTCTAGAACATACTTCCTTTGTGAGAGAAATATTACTTTACTTGATTTTGCAACCTCTAATCCCAAAAAGTATCTCAATTTTCCCAAATCATTAATCTCAAATTCTTGAGCGAGCATTCTTTTATATTTTCTTATTTTATCAAAATCATACTGGATCACTCTTAACTGCAGCCCCCAAATTTTGATTAGGATCAATCAAAGTATCTGGTGGTTCCAAATTTTGATTAGGATCAATCGGAGTATCTGATGGTTTTCAGCCTAACATACCAGCCTCTTGGAGAAGGCCTAGAACATACTTCCTTTGTGAGAGAAATATTACTTTACTTGATTTTGCAACCTCTAATCTCAAAAAGTATCTCAGTTTTCCCAAATTCTTCAGCGAGCATTCTTTTAATTTTTCTTATTTCGTCAAAATCATTGCCAGTAACAATGATGTCATCCACATAAACAATCGAAGCAGTGATCTTCTCATTTTTAGAATGCTTAAAGAACAAGGTATGGTCACCTTGACTTTGAGTGTACTAAAATCAGCGAATTGCTCTAGTAAACTTCTCAAACCAAGCGGGAGGTGACTGTTTTAGTCCACACAAGGACTTTTTCGACTTGCATTCTTTTTTCCTGCCAAACATATCATGAAAACCATGAGGCAACTCCATGTACACCTTATTTTCTAAATCCCCGTGCAAGAATGCATTTTTTACATCAAGGTGCTCAAGATGCTAGTCTAGATTTGCTGCAAGAGATAATAGAACTCGAATCGAGTTCATCTTGGCTACAGGAGCAAATGTTTCTTGATAGTCAATTCCACAAGTCTGTGTGTATCCTTTTGCAACAAGTCTCACCTTATATCTCTCAACTGTCCCATCAGCCTTATGTTTGATTGTAAACACCCATTTACATCCGACTGGCCTTTTTCCTAGTGGAAGATCGACAAGGTAAAGGTTCCACGTATCATTTTTGTCAACGCCTTCATTTCTGCATGAACAACCTCTTTCCATTTTGGAATGCTAAGAGCTTCCTGTATAGTCTTTGGAATGGGGTCACAAGAAGACAAATTAGTAGTAAAGACTCTAAAATGAGGAGACAACTTTTGGTAGGAAATGAAATTAGAAATAGGATGCATAGTACAAGATCTAACACCTTTCCTTTGGGCAATGGGAACATCAAGATCAGAAAAATCAGTAAAATCAAGGTGATTTTGAGAAGCATTAGGCTTACATATGTTTTAGAGTCTCTGTGACAGGTTGAGGTGATTGAAAATGTTGAGGAAGTTGTGATTTGTTCCTTCTTGAGTAAACCTTTAGTTCAAGGTTTCTATCTTATACACACGTAAGTGGGGTGATAGGATCTGGAGGTGAAGGTTGAGGACTACAAATGGTAGATGGAGCATGAGATTGACCCACATGAGACTTATAAACAGTAGATGGTTCGTGAACAGTTGACGGTTTTGTAATAACAGGAACTAGAGGAATAATAGACTCGGAGGCAATGGGTGACTCAATAATAATGATAGGAAATTCTGTAGTTAAAGTAGAACAAATATTCCAAAAATGATCTTCACCTTGAATATTCTCCTCCTGAAGAGGTATTTTTGGAAAGAATTAGGTGTTTTCAAACAAGGTAACATCCATAGAGACAAAGAACTTTTTAATTGAAGGATGATAGCATTTGTAATCCTTTTGAGTAAGGGAATAACTCAAAAAAACACACCTGAGAGCTCTTGTATCTAATTTCCCTCTGTTATGGTTATGTACATCAACAAATGCAACACACCCAAAAACTTTGGGTGGAAGAGAACAAAATATTTTGGATGATGGATTCATATCTTTAAGGATATCAAGTGGTGCTTTAAAATTTAAAATCATTGATGGCATTCTATTGATAAGATAAATAGCTGTAAGAACTGCCTCCCCCAGAAAGATTTTGGAATCCCATTGGTAAACATTATAGCTCTAGTTACCTCAAGAATGTGTATTTTTTCTCTCTGCTATCCCATTTTGTTGGGGTGGATCTACACAAGAAGAGTGATGTACAATCCCATGTTCGGTAAGATAATAATAATAACTCTCTTCCATTATCAGTGCCAATGACTTGAAAATTGGCTTGGAATTGAGTTTTAATCATCTTAGGAAAATTTTGAAAGGTATTTGCTGCCTCAGATTTTTCCTTGAGCAGATAAACCCAACAAACACGGGTATGATCATCGATGAATGTAATGAACCATTTAGCCCCAGAAACATTATTGATACGCGATGGTCCCCAAATATAACTATGAATAAGAGAAATAAGTTGTCATTTTTATAGGTCTGTGTGAGAAAATAAACATGATGGTGTTTAGATAACTCGCAAATCTCACATTGAAAATCATAAAGATTCTTATTCTTAAACAAAGTGGGAAGCAAAATTTTTAGCTATGAAAAATTTGGATAGCCTAGTCTATTGTGCCAAAGCATTATCCCTTGGTTGGAGGTACTTGCGTGTATGTGAGATAGATTAGTTGAAGCACTAGGTTCACTTTCGAAGTAGTAAAGCCCATCGACCTCCTTAGCACTTCCAATCAACTTTCCTACACACATATCCTGAAATTCAAAGTGAGAAGGGAAAAACCTAGCAGCACAATTAAGATCTTTGGTCAATTTGCTAATTGAAAGGAGGTTACATGAGAGATTTGGAACATGTAGAATAGAGACAAGTGAAAGAGTATTGGAGATAGGAATACATCCCTTTCCCGCAACAGTGGTTATGGCAGCGGAATTTTCTATTTTATGATGCGCAGATCAGCAATGAACAGCGATTTTGAAATAAACAGTGATTTCAGAAGAACAGTGACTCCGAGATGAAAAGTGATTTTGGATAAACAGTGACTCCGAGATGAACAGTGAAACAACAAAAGCTTAATTGGCTCTGAAGGCCTCAAGAAAAAAGAAGGCACTATTCCGGCAATAAAGGCTGGTGAAAGTAAAAAATTAGAGCAAACATGGCTCTGATACCATGTTGAAAAACTGAATGTTCTTTTATTTCAATGAATAAAACTATACAAGGAATAGGGCCTTATATAGGCATAAAACTAAGATAAATATGGAACTAAATCTACTCATAATTACAATGATTGTGCAATCATATCTAGGGAATTACACAATCATATCTTAAAAATTCTAGTAAAACCAAATTACTTTTATCATTCCTTTAAGAATATTTACTTATAAAAATAGGATATGGTTGCATCATCTTAGGCTTGAGCATCCTTCATTCGGCATTCTAGAAATTATGTTTCCTTTGTTTGAAGCGTTGGGAAATGAAAATTTTCATTTCGATGTTTGTGAAATTTCCAAACACAAACGTGTACCGTTTCCTATTAGGAAGAACAAAAGTTCTATACCTTTCGCATTGGTTTATAGTGACATATGGGGTATATCTATTATTCCTAACATTTCTGAGGTTAGGTGGTTTGTTTCATTCCTTGATGATTGTACTTGGGTGACATGGATATTTTTTGCTTAAACACAAGTTTGATAAGAGTAACATGTTTCCTAATTTCCACAATATGATCAAAAGATTCAGATCAGATGACGGTAGGGACTATTTAAAGCAAATCTTATCTTTATATTTTTCGTAAAGAAGAGATTATCCATGAGTCATCTTGTGTCTATATTCTACAACAAAATGGAGTGGCAAAACGAAAAAATGGCCACTTACTTGCCACGAACTGAGCATTCTTGTTTCAAAATAATATCCCTAAACACTACTAGGGGGAGGCCGCACTCACAGCAACAAACCTCATAAATAGATTGCCTTCGAGAATCTTAGGATTTAAAAGCCCTATGGATGTTTTTTCAAAGTTCTATCCTGAATTTAATAACACTAATAATCTAGTTCCCAAAGTATTTGGTTGTGTTTTGTTTTTTCATACATCACAATAGGGGGAGACTTGATCCTAGAGCTTTAAGGTGTGTTTTTGTAGGATATTCTTCAACACAAAAGGGTTACAATATGTAAAAAATGCATTCTTGCACGGAGACCTTGAGGAGGAGATATACATGGAAGTTCGACCTGGATCTGAAGGAAGTTCAGCAAGCAACAAGGTATGCAGATTGAGGAAGGCATTGTATGGATTAAAACAGTCACCCAAGGCTTGGATTGGGAGATTTGCCAAGGTGATGTTAGCAAAAGAAACAAAGTCAGTGAGACAATGCTTTATTCATCAAACACTCGAATTCGGGGAAAGTAATGGCTCTTTTGGTTTATGTTGATGATATAATTGTGACAGGGAATGATGAATTGCGACAAGGAATGATGAAATGGAGAGAGAAAACTTGAGACGGTATTTGGCAAAGGAATTTGAAATAAAAGGGGAAGGAAGAATGAAATACTTTCTGGGAATTGAAGTTGCTCACTCAAGGCAAGGAATCTTCATCTCTCAACAAAAGTACATTGTAGATCTTCGTAAAGATAATGGACAGCCAGCTATTAAACCGGCCAGTACACCTATAGATCCAAACAAGCACCTTGGAGAAGCAGAATGGGATAGTTAACAAGGAAATATATCAGCGGCTTGTTGGGAGACTTATCTATCTCTCTCAGACAAGGCCAGATATTGGCTAAGCTGTGAGTATTATATGTCAATTTATGCATAACCCTAAAGAAGTTTGTAAAGAAATGAGACGATTTTATATTCCTGGATTCTTAGGATTACAAGAGATATGCCTTTATATAGGCATTACATCAAGTTAAATATAAAAACTGTTAGAAATAGGAAAGTATCTTTAAGATTGCTAGGGATATGGTGATTGATTGTAATTGATTGTGTAGATCTATTTATCTTTTATAGAGACGGCTGAAGGCTATATAAAGTCTATTCTTGTATAGTTCAAAACAAGAAAATAAAAAAAATAAAAAAAGGTTTCCTCCATTTCTTCATGGTATCAGTAGGTTGATCCTAGGGTTTCTTTTCACTTTTTTTTCCTAGCGTCACTGTTCACTGTTCCGGCGACATCCCTGAACTCAAACGGCGCTGATCTCCCCGTTTTCCGAGCCGCCCTCCACTCTGTTTTCACTGCCATGGCCGACTCGAGCAAGACTATTACTCTGTCAAAAGCCGAATATGCAGCTTTCTTCCAGTATCAGGCCTCTCAGTCATCATCTTCTGCTTCCGTTGCTCATACTGGTAATTATGTTGTCTGCATCACTAAGTCCTCGCCATTGGGCCCATGGGTCCTGGACTCTGGCGCCTCTGATCACATTCCTGGTAATCCAAAGCTTTTGTCTTTTTTAACTAGTTCTCATTCTCTTCCTATGGTTACCCTTGCTAATGGTTCTAAAACTGTCTCTAAAGGCTTTGGACAGGCCTCTCTTGTTCCTTCATTTTCTCTGCAATCTGTGCTTTATGTATCGAGTTGTCCTTTCAATCTTATTTCTGTTAGTAAACTCTTGTACGGGACGGATGATTGGTACGGGACGGATGATTGGTACAGGACGTGAGTCACAAGGCCTTTATCATCTTACGCGGTCATTGTCTGCGGTCGCTTGCACCTCCACCGATTCTGCTGATGTTCTCCACAACCGTTTGGGTCACTCCAATCTCTCTAAGCTCAAAAAGCTAGTTCTGCAACTTCCTTCATTAATCGAGTTGCGTCCCTTTTTGAGTTAATTCATTCCGATGTTTGGGATCCGTGTCGTGTCAACTCTGTTATTGGATTTCGGTATTTTGTGACATTTATTGATGATTAAATTTTGTGTTGAAATCAGAACTCAATTTGGTGTTCCTATTCGTGTATTTCGTAGTGATAATGCTCGGGAGTATTTTTCTGCTCCTTTTACCACCTTTATATCCGTTTTGGGTATTCTCCATGAGTCATTATGTGCCTATACACCCCAACAAAATGATCTCGCTGAACGTAAAAACAGACATCTCATTGAGACGGCTCGTACCTTATTAATCCATAACCATATACCCTTTCATTTCTGGGGGGATGCTGTTCTTACAGCTTGCTATTTCATTAATCGCATGCCTTCATCTGTTTTACAGGACCAAATTCCCCACTTTATCTTATTTCCTAACCAACCTCTCTATTCGGTGCCACTTCGCATATTTGGTTGTGTGTTTTGTCCATAATCTAACCCCGAGACAAGATAAACTTTCTGCTAAGTCTACTAAATGCATCTTCTTAGGATATTGCCTGTTCCATTCTTCCATCCCACACTTGAGACTGTGTCACCACCTCGTCCTCTTCCGGTATACCACCGTCGTCCGTGTTCTCTATCTTCCGCCGGCATTGACACTGCAACCACTGACTCATAACCTGCTCCAGCTCATGCCCGTACCGTAGATCGTCCTGGCCCTCTTGGCCCAATTGCCACCAGTAAAGGTATTTTTTCCACTCGTAATCCGCATCCTATTTATACATTTCTCAGTTATCATCGTTTATCTGCTCCATATTTTGCTTTTGTCTCCACCATGTCTTCTGTTCCTCTTCCTAGAAATGTCCATGAGGCCTTATCTAATCCAGGATGGAAACAAGCGATGATGGATGAAATGACTGCCTTACACTCCAGTGGCACTTGGGATTTGGTTCTGTTACCCCCTGGAAAATCTACAATTGGTTGTCGATGGATTTATGCGGTCAAAGTTGGTCCTGATGGGCAGATTGATCGACTCAAGGCTCGCTTGGTTGCTAAAGGTTATACCCTGATATTTGGTTTGGACTATAGTGACACTTATTCTCCTGTGGCCAAAATTGCTTCCGTCCGTTTGTTTCTCTCCATGGCTGCTATGCGTATTGGCCGCTCTATCAACTAGACATCAAGAATGCCTTTCTTCATGGAGACCTCCAGGAGGAAGTCTATATGGAGCAACCACCTAGTTTTGTTGCTCAGGGGGAGTATGGTCTGGTTTGTCGACTTCGTCGTTCTGTGTATAGTCTCAAACAGTCTCCCCGTGCTTAGTTTGGGAGATTCAGTATTGTCATTCAGAAATTTGGTATGATTCGTAGCGAGGCGGACCACTTGGTTTGGTATGATTCAGAAATGCATTTACTTGGTTGTATATGTGGATGATATAGTCATTACTGGAAGTGACCAATAGGGCATTCAATAGCTGAAAATAATTATTTAATCATTTTCAGACTAAGGATTTGGGACCATTCAAGTACTTCATTGGCATAGAAATAGCTCAGTCTCATAATGGTATAGTCATCTCTCAGAGAAAATATGATTTAGACATTCTTCAGGAAACTGGCATGTTAGATTGTAAACCTGTTGACACGCCCATGGATCCGAATGTTAAACTTCTACCAAAAGAGGGGGAGCCAGTGGAAAACCCTGAGGAGTACAGGAAACTAGTTGGACAGCCGCTAAAAGATCCTGGACGATACAAACGGTTGGTTGGAAAGTTGAACTATCTTACAATTACTCGCCCAGATATCTCATTCGCAGTCAGTGTGCTTAGCCAGTTCCTGCAAACTCCATGTGAGTCATTGGGATGCTGTCATATGCATTTTTAAATACATCAAGAAAGCGCCAGGACAAGGATTATTGTATGAAGATAAAGGCAATACTCAGATAGTTGGATATTCTGATGCGGATTATGCAGGCTCTCCATCTGACAGGCGTTCTACTACTGGATATTGTGTTTTAATTTGAGGTAACCTAGTTTACTGGAAAAGTAAGAAACAAACAGTTGTCGCCAGATCTAGTGCAGAAGCAGAATATCGAGTTATGGCCTTGGCAACATGTGAGTTAGTATGGTTAAAACAGTTGTTACAGGAATTAAAGTTTGGAGGTGAGACACAAATGAAGCTAATTTGTGACAACCAGGCAGCTCTACATATAGCATCTAACCCTGTGTTTCATGAAAGGACCAAGCACATAGAAGTTGATTGTCACTTTATCAGGGAGAAAATTTTATCTGGACGCATGGTCACTAGCTTTGTCAACTCTGAAGGACAATTAGCGGACATCCTTACTAAGTCTCTTCGCGGTCCTCGTATTGATTTTATTTGTAACAAGCTTGGTGCATATGATTTATATGCTCCAGCTTGAAAGGGAGTGTTAGAAATAGGAAAGTATCTTTAAGATTGCTAGGGATATGGTGATTGATTGTAATTGATTGTGTGTAGATCTATTTACCTTTTATAAAGACTGGGACAAATAACCAATAAGATCAAATGGGATAACCCTAGGAGACTTTACTGTGATAGCAAAAATGCAATTGCATTGCAAATAATCCGGTAGAGCATGACAGGACAAAGCACATTGAGGTAGACAAATGCTGTATAAAAGAGAAGCTAGATAGTGGATTAATTCACCTTATGTATCCACGAATTCTCAACTTACAGATGTTTTCACTAAGGGATTAAGTAATACGACGTTTCATCAAATTATTACCAAGCTGGGAATGGAAAATGTCTGTTCAGCAGCTTGAGGGGGAGTGATGGAAAATGCAATTAATTGAATCTGTATTGTCGGTATGGGTTTGTTAGGGATTGTTTTAGGTAGGGATTGTTTTAGATATCCCTGATTCTAACGGATAAATGGTAAATAAAGTTGGGAGTTATCTATTTTTTTTCTATAGGCTGCTTATGTGTGTATATATAGGAACCATGTTTGTAAACAAGAAATCAATTCTTCAACAATTATTTTAAATCATTTCACAAAATAACAGAAAACATGATATAGCCACATAATTATAAAAACAAAAAACAGGTATAGATTGCATAAAGAGTTCCAATTTATCAGCCAGCAAGCTAACAGAAAAAGAGGGATATAACCTGGCTAGTAGCTAGCAACTGAATATTATGAAAGGGTAAATTTTCAATCCCAATCAACAAAACAAGGAAAATCAGACTATAAAATATAATATTTCATGGGCCAATGTGTTGATACCTTTTCAAGGAAGACCAGGAAAGGATGTTGAAATGCTTTCAACTGACTGTTGATTGAAGAAGGATGTATGCGAACCTCTCTTCTTCCATCATACCAGACTAGATGACCCTTCATTGCAGAATTAGTGGACTTTCTAAGGCTGCTAAGAGCTGCTCCAGCAACTCCTTGCTCAGTGGCAGCCACATTAGGGTACAGACCTGCACACAATATCGCCTACAAAAGTGCCTTCAGAATCTATGACTAGTACAAGGGTCACCATAATTAATTTGAAAACTTATGTTACATCCAATGCCAAGATTTAATTGGCATTTCGGAACAGCACCAAAATATGCCAACCAAAAAAAAAAATTCACATTAGATGGTCATGGAAAAAACCACGTGATATAAAGACAGAAAGAAATTATTATTGTGTCTTCAAGACATGCGAGTAACAACGAACAAATCTCCAAGTAATTTTTTTGAAAGAAACAGAGATGAAACTCGACAACTACAAGCATGTAGACAGAACAAGTTCATATAGGTTTGCCTAAATTCTCTGGTGTTCATTCATTTCCATCTCACGTCAACTACTTAAAGTTCTAATATCAAGAAATTCCACAATGTATGCAAATTGAGCACCACGACTCCAAATACATCCAAATTCCGAGATTGTTTGCAAAGGAAACATGAACAAACAAACCTCATACAGATACCCCTTTAAGCTTGCTCAAGAAATCTTAAAAAGTGATAAAGAGAGACTATAATCTAAAAAATGTAATGTCAACTCAACAGAACAGAAACTGTCCAAATATGTAATGTCAACTCAATAGACAACAGTAATCGTCCCTGTTGAGTAACATGAACAAGTAACTTATAAAATCTAGAATGATCAAAAGCAATATTGGCCTTACCTTCACAATAGAGGAATGATTTGCAAACATATTGAACATTTGTGACTCATCAGAAAACCAACTGTCAAGGTCCTCTTTCTTTTTGCCCTCAGTCTGAGCCAAGAAAGCATATATTCATTAAAACCTTGAAAACATAAATTTTAAGACCAAACCTAAATGTCAAAAAAAAAAAAAGAAGTAAACAATCAAAACTCTTTTCAATACTGTTAAAGTAGAGGAAATCCTCTTTGTATCAAGTGAATTCAAATATTACAAAAGTAGGCTATATATAGTCTTGAGGAATGATTTGCAAACATATTGAACATTTGTGACTCATCAGAAAACCAACTGTCAAGGTCCTCTTTCTTTTTGCCCTCAGTCTGAGCCAAGAAAGCATATATTCATTAAAACCTTGAAAACAGAAATTTTAAGACCAAACCTAAATGTCAAAAAAAAAAAAAAAAGAAGAAGAAAACAATCAAAACTCTTTTCAATACTGTTAAAGTAGAGGAAATCCTCTTTGTATCAAGTGAATTCCAATATTACAAAAGTAGGCTATATATAGTCTTGAGATTACCCCAAGGAAACTAAATATTACAATAATTACCCAATCAATATATTCCTAATTCTAACATATTCTTAATTTAAATACTCTCCCTCAAGCTGGAGCATACATATTATATGCACCAAACTTCCTACAAATGAAATCAATGCATCATTTTGTTAGTTTTAAGCTTTTTGTTCTTTTGTGAACTTCTTGTCCACTGTTCTCTTTGTTTCTGGTTTTTGTTTCATTAATAAAAAGTTCAGTTTCTTATCAACAAAAAAAAAAATGATAGAACCCACATTTGATCTAACTTGTAAGGTCGCGGAAAGTTAGAAGTGGAATGGAATTGTATCATTAAATGTATGACTGAACACTCTTTTTCACATTCAAAAGCCAAAATAGAATTTTAGATGCCAACTACCAACATGGTGCTTTATACTAAAAGTTCCCGTCTTAAACCCCTAACATGGGCAACCCAAATAAGGGTGGCAAGAAAGCCCGGGCCGGCGGTAAAAAATCCCGGGCCAAGCCCGCTAAGTAGAAGCCTGGCTCGGGCTCGGGCTCGGGCCCGAGCCCGGCCTAGTATATTAAGCCTGGGCCCGGCCTGGCCCGGGCTTAAAAAATATTATATATATTTATATTTATATTTATATTTATTTAATAAATTTTTTAGCCCTGGGCATTATTGGATCGGACCGAATCCGAATCCGATCCGATCCGATAAACTCACTGAAATTTGATTCGATCGGACTCGATCCGCTTGTCAAACTCGATCCGATCCGAATGATTTCGGATCGGATCAGTTTGATTCGATAAGTAGTCCGAATTCGGAATAATATCCGAAATTTGATAATGATCTGAAGAAGACCTAATTAACTTAGGTATAATATGCAAAATGACGTCATTTTGCATATTAAATAAAAGAAAAAAAAATCGATCGGATCGGATCGGATTTTATCTGATCCGATCCGAAATCCGTCAAACCGCTACCACTACATTCGATCGGATCGGATCTGATTTGATCCGATGCTCACCCCTAAAATTTTTTATATATATAAATATTTATATAATAAATTAAAAATATATTTAAATTTTTTATTAATAAAAACCGGCCCGGATAAAGCCCAGCCCAGCCCGGTAGACGCTCGGGCCGGGCTTTTCCCGGGCCCGGGCTAAAAAAATAATTGCGGGGCTCGGGCCGGGCTTATCAAATCCCGGGCCCGGCCCAGCCCAGCCCATTGCCACCCTTAAACCCAAATAAAACCGCACGCTAAACCTTTCTTCTACAATCCCAAACCTTGCCCCTTGAATAAGCCATGGACTGATTTCAAATTTGTCTCTTATCAAAAGTTTTCCTTAAAAAAAATATTACAAATAGCAGGCATAAAGCATATAAATAGTGCAATATTGATATCATAAAGGTTTACAAACTTAATCCAAATACACTTCCTTTAATTAAAAAAACAATGTGAACAATTGGTAGAATTCATTAGTGGCCTAAACTCATGCATAAATCACCTATACAAATTCAAAGTCATAATACCTGATATTTATTTGGAAGATTAATCAGTCCAATGTCTGCCAGCAATGATCCAAACTGTATCCTCATATCTCTGAATTTTAGAAAAACATCAGAAAACCAAGAAAAGTCAGCAAGTTTGGAAAAAAGAAACAACAAACTTGTTAATTGAACAGTCACATTCATCTAACTATTCTTAATAGTACATGCCGCATTACTCCTAGATATGATTCTCCGAACATAAATTGACAGGCATATTATCCTAATTGTCATTGACACAAAAAATAATTTCTAGTGCATTGACCATGACAACAAAACATATTGTAATCTCTTAAAGGATGCAAAATCAGCAATGACAAATCAATTGAATGATTTTTAAACTTTAATATGATACTTCAGGTACTGACTATGCACCAAATCGCATCCATTTAAGCCAACTAATAGCATCCATATTTACACCGCCAAGAACATTAATTTCTCACATAAAAGATCTAAGAGCCAGAGTACTAACACAACCTTGGTTCATAGATGATATTTTTAAAACAGACAAATGAATCATGTTTGTGATAAGATCCCAATTTTGAGACAACTAAAAGAAACAAATGAAATTGACATAGGCAGGGGAATGATGGATAAATGTTTGGGGCTTCTGACTTCAATAGAAAATTGGCAAGAACGGTGCATCACACAAGCAGTGAACAGTGCGTGAACAGTGTCAATGCACAATGTGCGTGAATATTATTTTTCTATTATGTATAATTTAATCATTTCTTTAAGGGTAGTTTAGTCATTTTGCTTTATTAAGAAGCTAATTTAGGTTTTAAACTATTATTTAAGGCTTGTCTCATTGAGGATTCAAAACAATTCTAAATTATTGCGAAATTGAAGGCTTTTGCCTATTTGGAGTTCTTTGAACTTTTATTCGGCTTTTCAAAGTATTCTTGCTTTGATTAGGATATATTCAATTCTTTGAATCTATTTTACAGTTTAATCAATTCATTCTTTAAGTTTGATTAAACCACTTCTATCTTTACCGGAATATAGGTTTTTCTCCAAGACTCTAAATTCTCCAATTCTAATCTAGAATAAATCTTAGGTTTGAATTAAAATCCCTAAACCCCCAAATTAACCAAATTCCTTGTGCAATTCGCTATCTTATCAAAAAAAACTCGTACCTTTGAGGATCAAGCTAAGGGTCGCTAGGTTTTGTTGTTGGATTCTTAACCAGGTCCTCAACAATTTAGTGCTTTCATTGAGTGAGTAAATCTCTTTCTACGCCAAGGTAACGACTTTTTCTTGTTCTTGGAAGTTAAATTACTAATTTGGGAGTTTGGTTTGGTTCGTAAACAGTACCCATGAACAGTAAATTGTCCAATTTTTTTAGAAGCAAAGGAAATAGAGGATAATGCTAGGAGTGACAATAGGTCGGGCCGGGCCGGGAATTAATATTCAAGCTCGGGCCCGGGAAAAGCCCGGCCCGAGCTGTTACCGGACAGGGGCCGGCCCGACCAGTCTCGGGCCGGGCTTTATCCGGCCCGGTTTTTTAATACAAAAAAATTATATATATATATAATTTATTATACAAATATATATATATATATATATATATAGAGAGAGAGAGAGAGTTCCCGGCTCGGGCTTCTAATTTTAAAGCCCGACCTGGGTTTTTTGATCCCGGGCCGAGCCAAAGCCCGGGTGGGCCGCACTGGGCCCGGGCTTTTTTGCCATGTATAGATGATGCCAATATTGCAGTGCGTATTCTTAATACCAATCAGGCAAGATTAAAAGATTTAAAAGAAGGTCAAGTAATAGTTTCTAAGACAATAGAGCAGTTGATAATGGCGATGAATCAACCCAAAAGATCGATAGAACAAATTAGGAGAGCAACCATGGAAGGTTGGAAAGGATAGAGAGGAGGATGGCTGAAAATAACAAAGGTGAGAGAAATTAGGAGAACTCATGGAGAGAGACCACGATCTAATATTTCGAAGAATGAGAATTAGAGGATGGGCATGGGGGGAAACGTGTTTGAAATAGGAAAGTATCTCTAAGATTGCTAGGGATATGGTAATGATTGATTGTCATTGATTGTTCGTAATTATGGGTAGATCTACTTGCCTTTTATAGAGAAGGCTGAAGGCTATATTAAGCTTATTCTTGTATAGTTTGAATTAAGACAATAAAATAAAAAGGAGGGTTTCCTCTATTTCTACATGGTATCTGACGACAGGTTGATCCTAAGGCTAAGGTCACCATCTTCTTTTTTTTTTCTTATTTTATTTTGCGGCGTCTACAGTAACCGCCGCGGGTGACTACCGCGCGCTGCCTCTGTCCGATGCATACCACGACATCGCCAGTGCCACCAGCCTCGAACCACACCGGTCGTCCCACCTCTAGTGTCCGTTTTTCCATTCACCGTGTCTAGATCGTCGGAGCGCCGTTTTCCCGCAACCGAAACCCTAGATTTTGCCCCATCGTGTTTCTGTCGTTGTTTCTCACCTCCGACATCCCTGAGCTCAAACGGCACCGATTTCCCCGTCTCCTGAGCCGCCTTCCTTGCTTCAGTCACACACGCCCTCTCTTTGCGCGTGTCTCAAGCGCCATTGCCTCCCTCAGCGCGTCTGTCTCATGCGCCACTGCTTCTCTATGCGCGACTGTCTCCACTCCATTTTCACTGCCATGGCCGGCTTGAGCAGTAATCCTCCTTTCCGCGATGGGTAAATCAGGTGCTCACCTTCCTATTATCTCTGGTAATTGTGTTATTACATCTGAAAAACTGTTTGGCCCTCTAAATTATGTGTGTTGGGTACCTCTGTTGAACTCTGATTTATGAGGCAAGGATGTGAAGACCATTTGACTTCCAATGCCGAGGAAATTCCTCCTGACGAACGACAACTTTGGAAGAAAATAGATGCCCGGTTATGTAATTTTCTCTGGCAGGCTATTGATCATAACCTCGTTATTTTTAGGTCTTATAAGACCTGCTCCAAATTATAGGGCAAAGCTCGCTCTTTATACACTAATGATATTCAACGTTTCTATTATGTGGTCTCTAACATGTTCAGTTTGCATCAACGGGATATGGCTATGTCTGAATACATTGGCAGGATAGAATCCCTTAGAGAGTTCAATTCTTTCCTCCCGATTACTACTAATATATCTTATCAGGAGCGCCACCGGGACCACTTCTTTATGGTCTTAACTCTTCGTGGGATACGGTCCGAGCTTCAACCAGTCCACGACCAAATATTAGCTAGTGCTACAATTCCCTCTCTGGAGAATGTCTTCTCTCGCTTCTCCGTGTCTCTTCTTCAGCTACCATCTTGGCCGCTCACGAACACTCCAGAGGCAGTCGAGGTAATACCCGTCATCGGGGTGAGCGTCCGAAGTATACCTATTGTCACAAGGTTGGCCATACTCGAGAGCATTGCTATCAACTCCATGGAAAACCGCCACATTCTCCTACAGCTAAGGTTGATCAATAATCGGGTTGCGTCCCCTTTTGAGTTAATTCGAAAGGGAAAAGATCAACCTGAGCAACCTTAGCTGTAGGAGGATGTGGTGGTTTGCCATGGAGTTGATAGCAACGCTCCCAAAATTGGTCAACCTTGTGACAGTAGGTACACTTTGGACGCTCGCCCCGATGACAAGGATTACCTCAACCGCCTCTCGAATGTCCATGAGCGGCCAAAATGGAAGTCTCGGTTGGCTGAGTCAACAATAGCGGAAGAAGAGACACGGAGAAGGCGAGAGAAAACAGTCTCCAGAGAGGGAATTGTAGCAGTAGCTAATATTTGGTCGCGGACTGGCTGAAGCTCAGACCGTATCCCAAGAAGAGTTCAGACCATAAAGAAGTGGTCCCGTTGGCGCTCCTGATCAGATAAATTCGGAGTAATTGGGAGGAGAGAATTGAACTCCTCTCAAAGGGATTCGACCCTACCAATGTATTCAGAAATATCCATATCCCGTTGATGCAAACTGAACATGTTAAAGACCACATAATAGAAACGTTGAATATTATTAGTGTATAAAGAGCGAGCTTTGCCCCATAATTTGGAGCAGGTCTTATAAGGCCTAAAAATAACCAGAAGTTTAGGATCAATAGCCTGCCAAAGTAACTTACATACCTGGGGATCTATTTTCTTCCAAAGTGGTCATTCGTCAGAAAGAATATCTTCGGCATTGCGAGTCAAATGATCTTCACAACCTTGTCCCATAAACCAGAGTTCAACAGAGACAACCCAACACACATAATTCAGAGGGCTAAGTAATTTTTCAGATGTAAGAACACAATTACCAAAGATAACAGGAATGTGAGCACCGGACTTACCCAACGCGGACAGGCGGAGAGGAGGATTACTGCTCGAGTCGGCCATAGCAGTGAAAACAGAGTGGAGTCAGTTTCGCAGAGAGAGAGGCTGTGGGGAGTGAGAGCGCGTGCAACTGAGGCAAGGAGGGCGGCTCAGAAGACGGGGAGATTGGCTCCATCGGAGTTCAGGGATGTCGCCGGAACAATGACGTCGGAACAATGAACAGTGAAGCGCGAACAGTGAATAGTGACGCGTGAATTGTGATGCTAGGAAAAAAAAGTGAAAAAAAGAAACCCTAGGATCAACTTACTGATACCATGAAGAAATTGAGGAAACCCTCTTTTTATTTTCTTGATTTAAACTATACAAGAATAGGCTTTTATAGCCTTCAGCCTTCTCTATAAAAGGTAAATAAATCTACACATAATTACACAAAATCAATTATAATCAATCACCATATCCCTAGCAATCTTAAGGATACTTTCCTATTTCTAACAGCATTTAATAAATTTATCCTACAAATTTCATCTTAATAGGTAAATTTAACAATCATATTTTAATATTTCATGTTTTAGTTTTTTTAATTTAAAAAATTCAATGAGGCGCACCTCCCACACACCTCACCAAATCGGCACAGTGAGGTGCTGCGGCAAGGCCTTAATGAGAGGCACTCCTAGGCGTAAGAACTAGGCTTGTGAATATTGTTTTCAATTATATTTTAGTTTAATTATTTCTTTAAAGGTACCTTAGTCATTTTGCTTTATTAGGAGGCTAACCTAGGTTTTAGACTATTATTTAAGTCTTACCTCATTGAAGATTCAAAAAAATTCAGAGTTATTGTGAAATTGAAGGCTTTTGCCTATTTAGAGTTCTTGAACTTTTATTTGGCTTTTAAGAGTATTTTTGCTTTGATTTACTTGGGCTAGGGGATTAGTCAGGCGAGTTATGAGAGTCATGAGAGAGCCTAGAGATAGAGGGTATGAGGAATATAGAAAAAATTCCATGAATTCTTTCCATGAAAACAACAGAAATAGTCAGTAAATAGGTAGATTTTATCCACAAAAAACCAGAAGCGTTTGCATAATAGAGTTCAAGGAATTTGAAGTAGAATCTGTTCTGAGCACAAATGGAATGATATTTAGGATAATAGAGAGA